>JARFIW010001093.1:8023687-8199695 GCA_036346225.1 Platerodrilus igneus
TATGCACTAATCTGATAAAACAAAGGGGCACTAGACTAGATCGCACACACATTAATCCTAAAGAAAGAATCGGTCAGTTTAGCAAGTTCTACGACTCCTATTTCACAAGACAAACAACTAAAACCACAAATTAGTAAAGTACGCGTATCACTAAAGTAAGTCCGTCAAATGTTCCTTAAAGCATTTGTCTTACCAGAAAAACAACTAAAAACAATTAGTAGGCACGCGTAAGCAATAAAACCGTCCGTCAAATGTTCCGTAAAACACACGTGCCTCGAGTTTAACAAGCTTTACCGCTTTCATTTCCAACAGAAAATCAACTAAAAACATGCCGTGCTTGTTCAGGAACAATACGAGAATTAATCCCGCATTAATTCTCACTATTGTCAAAAGCAGAAAAAAGCAGTATTTTTAACGTACTTAATATATCGGAACAAAGAACAAACTACGGCTGTTCGTCTGTTTATATCAATTCCTCGCTATTACAACCGCTTATCGTATCTTATCTAGACTTGTATATCCACATAAGGAACAAAATTTATATTTACTGCAGGACAAGAACGATGCAATTTATTCATTATAACACGACACATTCGTCAACGAGTTAATAAATATTAAATATAGAAATAGTAATTTGTAGAAATGTATTTATAAATTGGGAAACAGCGTAAAATGTTAAAACTACCAAAAATGCCCGTTACAAATTGATAGAAGGTGCATTTAAGTATGACCAGATTTTTAAACAAATCAGTTTATTATGAAGTAAAGTATAGTTCACGTCTCTGAAAACGAAAATATCCACGTAAAGTGAGTAATTGTGAAGCGTGAAATAATACCGCTGAATATGGAAAATTGATGGGTTTGTCGTTTTCTCCTTAAATAGAAAAGCGTAAGTAACTAAAGGTTGTTTTAATGTAAATCCTAATATTAACCTTAATAAAAAGGACTCTAAAGAATCACAGGAAACAAGTCTAAATAATTACGGGAGACAGCTCTAAACAAATACGGGAAACAAATTTAAATAATTACTGGGGTCCAGTCTACATAAATACGGGAACAAGTTTAACTAAATGCTGAAACGATTATTACTGGAACAAAAGAGGAAATGTAACATGCATTTACTTCGATGATTAATGGTGAAGGAGTTTAATGGAGTACGCTAGTGTATTTAAGGCGATGCTATGAGGGATGCACACAACGGTTGGACCAGAGACTGGTTTAAGATGAAAAACAACAGGTTATCCAATCTGAATGTTTATTATTTTATTATTTTATTTGTGGATATTTCATTGCACTTTTTAAAGAAAACTTGTGTTGTTTGAAGAAGTTCAAAAAAACATTGTTGCTGTAGTGCATCCAGTTGTATTACGTATCGTAAGATTCGATTCGTGAGTGTAGTACCGAGTATGTGGGAGATTGTGAATTGTTTGAGACAACTTTTACCGTTACTCGTTGTACTGGCCACTCATGTTGAAAGCGCCATCAAATGCATTTGTTACACAGTTCTCAGTCGGGATTAAGTACTTGTTTAATACATTTTTTAAACATTCAAAAAGATCTTCACTACTACTACTCTTACAGGTTTCAATGCTATGTGTCTTTTAAATACACTGCATTTCTTAACAAATCGTATTATTACAGCACACTGATCAATTATGGAAATGTCTAGGGTAGTGTCCATCATTACAGAAAGTTTTTCTACAGTTCTAATGTCATCAGTTATCTGAGACTTTATTTTATTTGCAAGGATATGAATGATTTTTAAGACAGTATGTTTACCAATGAACGAAACAGAACTGCTTCTTCCCACATATCCCCTTTTCTCTTTTCCGCTCGTTCATGATTCAACTTACTCTTTTCGATTATGTTCTTTAGATGGTTTAACAGAAAAACAGCGTGTTTTCCAAGAAAACGAATTATTTCTAAAAAGTTTACATGGTTAACACTATCATCCTCCAGAATGAATGCAGACTTAGTTGACTTTCTAAATGGCATACCCTGTTTTCCAATATATTTAAGTATTTTGATAGCGATTCCAATTAAATGTCTTCTCTTTTTCACTTGAGATATTCTTCTAACTTGCTGTGCCTTATACAGTAAACCGCACGGGGATTATATATTTTTTGTTGCCATGAAAGTTTCAACAGTTTTTATGTGGGTTTTGGAAGCCTCGTGCTCTTTAGCACGCTGAGAAAAATGTCTCCAGTTTTTAAAACCGTATCGAAAACAGAATTTCCTGTAGCAAAGGCAATGCACATGTGGCAAAACAATTAAGAGCTTTTTGTGTCAAAAGCTAACCATTGTTGGTGGAATTCCTGATTGCCGCTGTTCTTTGACTTGAATATCATTCTCTTATCGATAAAGAGCAACTACGTCGAATCTGGTTAAATA
Source organism: Platerodrilus igneus (assembly GCA_036346225.1). Taxonomy (NCBI): domain Eukaryota; kingdom Metazoa; phylum Arthropoda; class Insecta; order Coleoptera; family Lycidae; genus Platerodrilus; species Platerodrilus igneus. The sequence continues at coordinate 8,026,079 of JARFIW010001093.1, forward strand.
GGATCATATAACAAAAGCGATAGTAAGTCATTATGTCCAGACTTCTCGAGATAGTTAATATGTTAATTCAAACGGTTATCAGATGCGTCATCTTCAGTAGCTGTATCGGTAGCACTAGCATACACTAGTGGAAGACCTGACTGTGACATTTTAGATTCGGAATCACCAAGTAACTATGTTTTCATTGCAATGTAATCATCAAAAGATGAATCATTTGTAAGTTGTTTTTCAATTACTTGGGTGCTGCTGGTCGATGTGTCCTGTATTGTTGTTGGAAAAGAAAAAGTTTTGTAATTAAGAAACATGGCTGTGTTGATTTATTGAGCATTTTATTTGTTCTTTCTGGTCTGAAAGCAAATCTGCTCTTTTTTCTTTTGCTAACATGCTCTTCCTCGATTTTGCGTTTTGTCTTTAAATAAGTCACACCTAAAAAAAACGTTCACTTGGTGCTAAAACCTGGAAGCCCCAAATAAAAATTGGACCGCGGTGCCAAATGCAACACTAGACTAATCACAAAATATTAGTTATGGAATATTCAACTTCAAAGTTTACTTCGTATTAAAAATCAGTCTAGTAGTCCAAATGTTTTCTTAAAGTAACCGGTCATGTTTTTATGATTTGAAACATTAAAAAAATTAAATATAAATATAAACATGCTCTTTAAAATACGTGACATTTTAGTTATGCAGTGCCTAAACATAGTTCTAGTTTTATTTCCATATAGTAATACTGTAATAGTAATTATGTCAATATCAAGTTAATTTTTTAATGTTTGAGACTATCTGGCAGTATTTTTTGTAATAATTAAACAATTAGAGCTTCTTTTTATGCAATAGTCATGAATAAATTGTAGTCATTAGCTGTTTTTTTCTACCAGTAATCTTAGTTAATAGAAGCTCACTTCACTTGCGATCTCAATTTGACGCGTCCTTTTTTAGATATCTCTAACTGAGAGGATTTGAGAATATCACTTCCCCTCTTTCCCTTAAAGCACGACCTCGTAATTACTTTCAAATGAAATTTCCCTTCGGTTTGGTGAAAGTAGGAAGAATTCGTGTTTCCTGCGTAGGACGAATTGATTGATAAATCAGGTTATCAACAGAAGTTGGGTTACGATGTGTGATCTGTGGTTATGATGTGAAATGTCGTTTTCCCTACTTCACTAACAACGAGATAAATCGCAATTCAGCCAACGTCAAAATGATTTGAGATTACTGGCTTTATATATAGAGACAAACTTCGGTACAAAAGAGATAGATGGCTTGGGTGTCGATTTAAATTTTAAGCTGCGAATAAAATTAGATAAAATTGAAACCACTCAAAACAAACATAAAGAAAGGACTGTTTCCTGTATATAACTTTGTATTAAATTAAGTTTAAATGACTCCATGCTTGGCATTAAATATTTTTAAATTTTGTTATGTATAATCTCAGAATAAAAATTTTATAGTAGTATTACATTGCTCTTTATTTATAAAAGGCTATGGCGTCACCACGACCTAGGAAACGTAGCTGAAACTAGGTAACCGAGAGCACCTCCACGTAGTGTTCACTGAACAACCAATATCTTGTTATCTTTGTAATCTGAAAAATGTTGGTTGACTAACAACGCAAGTTACGTTTCGGGTCTTGGGAGCGGTGTGTTTAAAAACTATTTCCAAGTCTTCGTAACAATATTTATTTATCTTCAAACAGATATTAAATATGGAATTTTGACAGTCATGATTTAATATTCTAAGTCTAAAAACAATTATTAATTGAACTATTATTTGGGCGAGTAGCCTAGGTAAACAACAATGCTAAAGCTTTAATACTCAGACTGACTGGTCTTGGAGCTCCCGGGTATTTATCTTGTCCCTGCCCCACACAATTCTGTGGAAACTTGCAGAGCTCATGTCTGCTTATTCTTAATTCTATTCATTGTTAAATTGTTACAATTTTACTTTCTAAGTAATTGCGATATCTTAACCGTCTGTGATATGCCACCTGCAGTATTACAATCGTCTGGAATACATTGTATTGCATCCGTTCTCACGAACTGTTAATAACCTTCTTATACCTATCCTTGAACTACATTGTTGTAATTGACTTATGATTTCTTTAACAATTTTTAATGTTTTCCTATTAGATTCTATTATTTAATATATATATATATATAGACAAGTTGATATTTTAATTTTTTATATATATATATATATATATATATATAAATTGGGGGATACATAACTCGAGTACCAGTTGTAATTATTTCAGTTAATAAATTTCTAAACCTAGTGTATGCGTTTTATCAAGTTTCCCTTTAAGAGGTTAGTGGAGAGATGTGGAGAGATGTGGAGTGATGTAGAGGGATATGGAGAGATGTGGAGGGATTTGAAGGGATGTGGAGGGATGTGGAGGAATGTGGAAAGATGTAGTGGGATGTGGAGGGATTGTGTAGGTGTGAGGGATGTGGATGGATGTAGAGGGGTGTGCAGAGATGTGGAGGGATGTTAAGGGATGTGGAGAGATGTGTAGGGATGTGAAGGGATGTGGAGAGATGTGGTGGGATGTAGAGTGATGTGGAAGGATGTGGAGGAATGTGAAGGGATGTGGAAGGATGTGGAGGAATGTGGAGTAATGTGGAGGGGTTTGGTGGGATATGGATGGATGCTTAGGGTTGTGGAGGTGTGTGGAGGGTTGTGGAGGTGGTCCCAGAATCCGTAATCTCCGTCTACTTGGGTCTTTAAATTTATTTTAGGGATTTGTAATACATCCATATAACACATTCATTACTTGAAAGTCATACATCGAAACACATGTAAGGGCGAATAGTGAAAAGTTCATATTTAAGTACACTCCATTGATCATGGAATAATAAACGGACGTTAACCTGGTGAGCCACGGATTTTCACAGAACTCACAACACTAATATGTCGGGACAGTTTTGTTGCATAAAAAGACAATTCGGAGGTAAACAACCGATGACCAGCTATATTACTCTTCGTTCAAATTCACTCCTATAGTCACTTGAAGGCGCAACTGTGCCATACCTTATTACAATTAGATTTTGGTTTTGGTGGATTTTATGTATGATACCTATGTACTATATAAATCATTGATGAATTTACTGTGTTAAATTATTAGACGTCATTACGTTCCATTTCGTGTTTGAGAATTTATGCTTTCTTATTTTGAAAACTATTTTAGTTTCTACTCTTTAATACGTTACAAATTTTCGCAACGACATTCCTATTCATTTCGACTTTATTACCTAGCTTTTACGACGCCTCTGATATGTTGGTTGCATTATTAATAGCCTTTTATTTAAAATAAATTCTAAAATTTATATGGTTAAGGAAAAGCCGTAGTTGTAGTATCCTTCTACAACGCTATCAAGTGGAATTCTGGTTCTGTTATCTTCAGTGAAATAATTGAATGTTGGTTTCAAGTAAAGCGACCTGATTTTAATACTTCGCGCTTCAAAAAGATCCAGTTAACTTGTATAGACGTATTGTTGTTTGCTCTAAATTTTGAGTATTTGAGTTAACTTGGATTTCGTTTGGGAAGAATGTTTTGGTGAATATAGATTTAAGAAATTATTCTTCTCATATTCCGTGCGAGCTTTTTGTAATTGAAGCGTAAGTATGTTATCAACTAAACACAAAATTTATGCGTTTACTTTAGGAAGTAGTTGTCTTATCGATCGGCGATCTTGAGAGCAATAGATTGTTTTGTTCTGAATGAATCTATATCGGTAAGTGGTGTTAATGTTAATACGTGAAATTCTAACAATGTTTATTGATAGGGTTGTTTAGGCCTGATTGGTGCTGGTTGTTTGGTCCTGATTGTTTGGTCCCGATTGTTTGTACCGGCGTTATTACTTGCTATTCCTTTGTGCCTTCATCATGTTCATTTGGTTGTATTGATATTGGTACTGTATCCAGTGACGACATATTGACAGCACGCATACAGGCGAGATTCCTGTGTACCGACCCACCTGTCAGTTTAGGAGCCGTATATCGTAGGGAATCGGACATCTGGTAAGAAACCCATTTTTTTTGTTTGGCATTGCTATTTGTGTTTGGACAATTGCTATGAGCGACTAATTTCAACCTTGGTCTAAACGAGATAATAAATTTAAAGTATATACAAGAGAAAGTTGTGAACTTGAGCCAACTGGTTTGAATTTTTCTTATCAAAATATAATTGCAAGTTGTGTGAAACGTTATTATATTAACATTGAGGTTAAAGGTATACCAAGCTCCTCATGATATTTTTATATTTAATTAGTAGGTTGATTTGACCGTTAATGTTTATGTTAGTAAAAGTACCGGAATTATTTACACCCGCATGATAGCGAATTCAGATAAAACTAAAATCAATATAATCATATGATGTTATTCTTGATTTAATAAAAATGTGGATTAAATTTATGTATTGCATTGTTTATTTTTCCTAGTGCTATTATGTATAAATGTTAAGATATGTAGAATGGAGTATCTTCCCGCAATTGAAGAACTTCCTAGGTTTGTTACGAAGGAGCCCAGCTGTGTATTAGTTTAAACTTAGGTGGCATCATATTTAAGGGTTATTATTGTTATCGAATTTCAGGTTACCATCTCGGCAGGAGAGCGAATTGAAATGAACCCACCCCATCCTCGTGACTGCGTTAGCTGTGGATTATGCTGCCTGGCTCCTGCTGCTTCATCGGCATATTTGTTTTGTCATGTGTTGTACCGTTTTAAGGCAGCTTATGTTGCTACAAATTCCTGTGGTAACATCATTTGAATTTATTGGTTGCTACAATTCTATGACTTGAAACTTGCTTAGTTAGGCAGCCAACTGTGCTCGTCCTTTATAAAAAACACAAGTTGATTTTTTTACATTTTTCTGGTTCCTTATCTAGACATGTAATTCTTGCTAATTAGGAATGACACGAATGTTGGTAGTTATTGGTATTTAGGCAAAGTAGCTGTGTTATTTTGGCAAGATAAACACCTGATCAAACTTTTTATTATATATGGAATTTCCGTAACTATTTCTTTGGAAAACGATTTTGCAACTATACTGGTTAAGCGAGTTCACTAGATTTTTAGCGTTTGGTTACGTTGGTTCTTGTTTGATAAATCGGGCAGTTGCAAGTCCTTACCATGAAAACGTGCTTTTTACTTTTACATTACTGAAAAGATGAAATTGCTTTAATAGAACTTAATATTTTTAGTCCGAACTTGTACTAAATATTTTAGATTATTAAAACTAAGATATGGTTTATTGTACCATAGAAACTTATTTCGTAGTTACAGCATATTATGGTAGCTATAATATGTAGATCAAGTTAGGATGAGATGGGTATCTATTGTAGCTATACCCTTCACAGCATGCGCCAAGAAATACTATATCATGATGAGCGACAACTGTTTGCTTTACTCCTTAACGGTATGCAGATTGTTTGCATTCTAGAAAGGTTAAGAGTAACATTTTAGACTATAAGGTTTATTTAATAATATAGAGTTTTTATCTTTAAATGTACTGTTGCAAATATTTACGTTTTTTGTATACTAATGCGTTTTAGTAGCACTAATCAGAACGGATTCGGTCTGTATCAATATAGTAAGTAAGTATTTAGGTTATGTAGGTTTCTGCCGTTGTAAGTTATATATATATATATATTGTTACGTTGTTTTTTTTGCAAGCCCCACGTTGTTTTTTTTTGGGGCCCTACACGTTGTGACGTCACTGTAACTTATTTTTTTTAATGGGCGCCAGCGAACAAAGGTCTTCCAACATAGCTAGGGGTCTATTCCTGGGTAGAGCAATAAGAAGTGGGGGGGGGGGATCGAATTCTGTTTGCAAACCAAAGTTAAGCTAAATCAAATAGGCGCCAGCATGTCCTGAGATAATTACGATAATTGGAAAGCACAGTTCTAAGGGCGGACGTGGAAACCCAAACATAAAATGATCGCCTTTGTTAACAAAAACGCGTCTTATTAAGATAATACGCAGCTCCTGTAAGAAATTGCAAAGGTTAAATAAATAAAAAAGTAGAGCACCATTTGTGTCCTATAAAAATATATAAAGAAATAATAAAAAAGTATTTCCAATATAATATTGGCATCAAATTATTACTCAGAAAAATTTTATCTTTATGTAATTAGATTTGATCGCATTTGACCAAAATAAAAGTCTTAAATTTTGAACTAATTGTTTACTAAAAAAACTTTTTTAAAATATCGGAACTTGTAACAAAAAATTGTCATAATCAACTACATCAAAGTTAAAGTTTTAACTTTCCTTTTTTCTTCCATTAATCAACCAACTGTACTTTAAACATGAACTTGTTATACAAATTAAAGTGATAATGATTTGTAAGCATAACACAGTGAATTAACTTCTAACCTGGGCAGATCTTTTCAGGTAGATAACAAATTACTAGAACCTAACATAATGAGAATATGAACTTTCATATTTACGTTTAATAATCTATGTATAGATAAAAGCTGATCACAAAAATATGCATGTTTGTTTAAATTACATTACAGCTGCACAAAGCATCTGCTTTCAAGACAACATCTGCCAACTGTGCAAAACAGAAAAATATGACGTCGAAAACATACGTTGAACTTATCGAAGTTTCATATGGAACAAAGCATGTTATTATAGAAAGCTAATTCGACATAATTTCGTTTTACGGCCTATAAAACCGGCTCAACAATTAATTGAAATTTACACAATTTACGTGTACTAAACATAATAGCAAGTTTATGTGTTCTAACCTTTAAAACACATGCAAGAAATATCTTACAGCTAATAACGAACCCAACTGCTATTTGTTGCTTCACGAAAAATTATGGCGGGATTTCCGTTCTTCAAACAAAGTTAACAGCCATTCCAATTTGATACGAATGCATCCAAATTAACATCCATAATTTCTTATCAAACAAATTTCTTATTAGGCAATTTTCAAATCGACTGTTCCTACATAATGGTTTTTCATAATTTTTCTTGGATTCTAGTTGACGAATTCTGAACGTTTCATTCTATGTTGTCGCATTCTACATTGTCGCATTCTACATTGTCGCATTCTACATTGTCGCGTTTTACATTGTCGCATTCTACAGGTTGCGTTCTACATTGTCGCATTCTACATTGTCGCGTTCTACATGTCGCGCTAAATAAATTACCTCAAGTTACATTAGTTCGTATAATATATACTTTACCAACCGTTATTAGAAGATATCCCAACGATTAATAGTTGATGCGAAGGTTGCCAGCCTCCAGCCGAAAATACATCTTAACACAGCTGTTGTAGGCGGCCGACTGACTTGTCGAAACCTGAGCCGAGTGGTCGCGCCGTTAGAGGCGGGGAACACGAAATAAACAAATAGAGATGTGCTTGGAAATAGCTTTATGCGACACAGATATATTAACACAAGTAGATCACTAAGGAACGATGCACGCTTAGCGCATTATTCTTGTAATTCTATGCAAATAATTATTATTGAAAATAAAAATGTTACAATATATATATATATATATATATATATATATATATATATTGCTGTGATTCTCGTCCTGTTTTCGAATTGCCCACGTTTTGTGCTAAGAATTGCTGTGATTCTCTTGTCCGTTGAATTTCTTCTGATAATCGCCTTTTGACTCTTTCCTTCCGTCTCGGCTGCTCACCTAGTTAAAACTTTCATCCTCATTCATAAAAAAAACAAACACTTTCCTACCACAAACATCAACGTTAATTCTATTTACATTAATATTCACAATACATTAAAATTTTAAAATTAAATTTCAGCATAAATTTCAGCATCATAAAACTTCAAGTTCATATTTGTCATCATTTTAATTTGCATCCAGAATTAGAGTCCTTGTAGGATGCATACTAATTAAGTAAACAATATTTGCACACCTGAGTCTGAATAAAAGGAAGCATCTACCACCCCTTTACGTTAATTTAACAGTTTAGTCTAATTGAACTCAAAGACAGACCCAAATTTTCATCATAATCAAAAACATAAACTTGTTAAATACTCCTTTCTACTTATACAAGAAAATTTTACCTTAAAATTCAAAATTTGTTGTTTATACAAATTTACTACTGTCCATCTTTATTAAACAAATTATAAAGATATTCAACACACACCAAAACATCTAAGATCGAACAACAATGCATAAGTTATCTGAAGGTTAATGCACTCGTGGCTCCAATGTACATCGTCCTTGCTAATCCCACCATTCCAGCTGGGTTATGTTTACGTCCTCGGATTTCTGGCCGCCTTTAAAATTTTTCTACATCCCCATTCGTCTAAAAGGTTTCAAGGCTTCTCAGTAACTCATCTATGTATATCTAAATCTTGTTTTGTGGATCCAATCACGTTTACGAATAACACTTGATTACTAACACTCCCGAAAAATAGCAATGAAATTCATAATACTTTTACGCTATACCAACACTGCATACTTTTATTTATTTATTTATCATTACTAATTTGGATAATTGGTACAGTAATACCCGCAAATATAACTAGACTTTATTACCTTTATCTATCTTCTCTAAGTGCACTAATGCATAATAACTTTTAACGTAGCACGTAATCACCATGTATTCTGCTTGAAGTATCGAATAAAATCAAAAATAAAAGAGAGCTAAACTCCTATCAGCACGGGTTTATATAATGGCTCGCTTGCGAGTCAAATTTGTCCCGCGACGGACGATTTTCAGATATTCGCATTCTATTTTCCCTTCCGATGGCTCGGCACAATGATTCTTCTGAAATTTGGACTCATCCGATTTGAAATCTAAGAAATTTCCACACGCCTCGCAACACGTCCGCGAACAACTAATTAATTTTACATAGAAATTGTTATGCTTCCACCTCTCTTATTTGCATCTTATTTCAACCTTAATCGCCAATCTAGTCTGTTTGTTCTATCTACAACCTGTGCTTTTGTTTTACATATTTCCCTCATTTAACTACCAATGCATTCTCTCTCGCTTGTCTTTATACCACAAACTCGCTTTCTTACTTGCACTCATATAGCTTAAAGCTTATCGACTATCATATACATCGTTATTTTTGCAGGTGTTCTGAGTTCTAATACGCTGAAGGCTTTTACGTGACTTTCCCACGTCGTTATAATTTCTTGATAACTTTAGTACTTGGAAAGATTAAATTAAATACAAGTTGAACATTTTAACTCGGCTTCTTTTTATAGAAAGCGTGCAGTGAATAATCTAAACCCCTTATTTTTAACGAAACGAATAACTTTTAATGCTCCATGGTTTTAATAATGCTTATTATCTAATGAAATTCTACATTACTTCCTTCTACACGTTGATTATGATTATATACAAACTCTACATTCTAGTTGAATGATTTAAATCTACACAGTAGGCCTTTAATTAAGCGTTCTATTTTCCACTGCTTTAATATACACGGTGTTTAACATTATCTAAACAATATAAACCCTATGTTTATAAGTAAACGACGAATTTATCCAATATACCTTTAAATGAAGCGTATTATTATCCAAAGCGTCGTTATACCCGGTGATTAAAATTATTTGATGTCGTTAATTAATTTTCTACCCTGGTCTAAATTAGAGTATTTTCCCCTATTTGAATACAAATAATCCCACTTATTTGAATTCAAATATGAAACATCTAGACTGCAAAAAAAATTTACAAAAAAAATTGTCTATCTCACTATACACTTATCTTTCTAACTTACCTAACTTATATCCAATTCTAAAAATATTTACACCTATCCTATTCCTAACTCTCACCTAATTTTATAGCTTGAAATTATCCCTAACTTCATCCTACTTATCCATCTAATCCTATATACATCCTATATACCTATCCTATTCCTAACTTTTAACTAATCTTCACTATACTCACTTCCACCTACCTAATCCTATATACCTATCCTATATACCTATTTCTAACTATCTCCCATATCTATCCTATACCTAGCTTTATTTTCTATAAACACTTACTTCTACTCTTCTATATACACCTATTTCTATTGTGGTGCTGGTTCTCCTGTATAAGGGAATAGTAGGTTGACGTGAAACCGTCCCCTCTCATTTCCCGTCCCTACTTCCCTTAACAAATACTTGCACTCCCCTACTACTTCACCTATCTCAAAAGGTCCCTCATAGGGCAAGTGTAGTTTAGCACATGTCATTTTTTTATTTATCTCTTCTTCACAAAAAATGCGTACTTCGGACCTTAAATGTCCCATTTCCTGTCGAAGAACTGTAATGTTTTTTTTATTTCTATCAACCCTACTTTCTACTTCCCCCATTTTCACGGTAAGACTATTTTTAAACTCTGTAAATTCTTTAGTAGATTGCTCAATTTTCCCGCTTATCTGCTCTAATTTTCGGTTGGAGTCCTCCCTCGCTCTATTCGATTCATCGCTTAGCTGTTCTAATTTTCGGTTGGACTCCTCCCTCGCTCTATTCGATTCTTCCCTAGCTCTATTAGATTCATCGCTTAGCTGTTCTAATTTTCTATTGGATTCCTCCCTAGCTAATCGCATTTCCTCTAACATTCTCATCATTAACTCATTTCCTGTTTCTCCTGACTCCGTCTTAGACTAATCCCTACTACCTCCTGCTTCTTCCTCCATTTCTGCTTCTGTCATCTTAAATAAAGCACTATCGCTGCTTCCTATTTCCACCCCTTGAATTCGAAGCCACTCTTTTCTCTGCATCCGCCACACTTTTCACCCCCACACACGCCTACACACTTCTTTCACACACCTACAAAAAATATTCACACTCAGCTCCTAATTTCAGGGTCGTCAGTTTCCTGAAACAGTTACACACTATCTGAAATTCGAGCCCTCACGTTCGGGTGGCCAAGATTTGCTGTGATTCTCGTCCTGTTTTCGAATTGCCCACGTTCTGTGCCAAGAATTGCTGTGATTCTCTTGTCCGTTGAATCTCTTCTGATAATCGCCTTTTGACTCTTTCCTTCCGTCTCGGCTGCTCACCTAGTTAAAACTTTCATCCTCATTCATAAAAAAAACAAACACTTTCCTACCACAAACATCAACGTTAACTCTATTTACATTAATATTCACAATACATTAAAATTTCAAAATTAAATTTCAGCATAAATTTCAGCATCATAAAACTTCAAGTTCATATTTGTCATCATTTTAATTTGCATCCAGAATTAGAGTCCTTGTAGGATGCATACTAATTAAGTAAACAATATTTGCAGACCTGAGTCTGAATAAAAGGGTGCATCTCCCATCCCTTTAAGTTAATTTAACAGGTTAGTATAATTGAGCTCAAAGACAGACCCAAATTTTCATCATAATCAAAAACATAAACTTGATAAATACTCCTTTCTACTTATACAAGAAAATTTTACCTTAAAATTCAAAATTTGTTGTTTATACAAATTTACTACTGTCCATCTTTATCAAACAAATTATAAAGATATTCAACACACACCAAAACATCTAAGATCGAACAACAATGCATAAGTTATCTGAAGGTTAATGCACTCGTGGCTCCAATGTACATCGTCCTTGCTAATCCCACCATTCCAGCTGGGTTATGTTTACGTCCTCAGTTTCTGGCCGCCTTTAAAATTTTCTACATCCCCATTCGTCTAAAAGGTTTTAAGGCTTCTCAGTAACTCATCTATGTATATCTAAATCTTGTTTTGTGGATCCAATCACGTTTACGAATAACACTTGATTACTAACACTCCCGAAAAATAGCAATGAAATTCATAATACTTTTACGCTATACCAACACTGCATACTTCTATTTATTTATTTATCATTACTAATTTGGATAATTGGTACAGTAATACCCGCAAATATAACTAGACTTTATTACCTTTATCTATCTTCTCTAAGTGCACTAATGCATAATAACTTTTAACGTAGCACGTAATCACCATGTATTCTGCTTGAAGTATCGAATAAAATCAAAAATAAAAGAGAGCTAAACTCCTATCAGCACGGGTTTATATAATGGCTCGCTTGCGAGTCGAATTTTTCCCGCGACGGACGATTTTCAGAAATTCGCATTCTATTTTCTCTTCCGATAGCTCGGCACAATGGTTTTTCTGAAATTTGCACTCGTCCGAGTTGAAATCTAAGAAATTTCCACACGCCTCGCAACACGTCCGCGAACAACTAATTAATTTTACATAGAAATTGTTATGCTTCCACCTCTCATATTTGCATCTTATTTCAACCTTAATCGCCAATCTAGTCTGTTCGTTCTATCTACAACCTGTGCTCTTGTTTTACATATTTCCCCTCATTTAACTACCTATGCATTTCCTCTCGCTTGTCTTTATACCACAAACTTGCTTTCTTACTTGCACTCATATAGCGTAAAGCTTATCGACTATCATATACATCGTTATTTTTGCAGGTGTTCTGAGTTCTAATACGCTGAAGGCTTTTACGTGACTTCCCCACGTCGTTATAATTTCTCGATAGCTTTAGTACTTGGAAAGATTAAATTAAATACAAGTTGAACATTTTAACTCGGCTTCTTTTTCTAGAAAGCGTCCAGTGAATAATCTAAACTCCTTATTTTTAACGAAACGAATAAATTTTTATGCTGCATGGTTTTAATAATGCCTATTATCTAATGAAATTCTACATTACTTCCTTCTACACGTTGATTATGATTATATACCAACCCTACATTCTAATTGAATGATTTAAATCTACACAGTAGGCCTTTAATTAAGCGTACTATTTTCCACTGCTTTAATATACACGGTGTTTAACATTATCTAAACAATATAAACCCTATGTTTATAAGTAAATGACGAATTTATCCAATATACCTTTAAATGAAGCTTATTATTACCCAAAGCGTCGTTATACCCGGTGATTAAAATTATTTGATGTCGTTAATTAATTTTCTACCCTGGTCTAAATTAGAGTATATATATATATATATATATATATATATATATATATATACATATATATATATATATAAAGGGTGTCTCAGAATATTTTTCGTTTTTTAATATTTAAAAAAAAACATCAGTATTAATATTCTAATTCGGTTTATCTGATATTGAATAAAAGATCAGTTTTAAATTTTATTTATGAAAAACAACCGTTTGCAATTGCGCACCGTCCTATTTATTCTTCACACTCGTTTAATCTAGAACTAAAATCCTCAATCACACGCTGGAGCATCGACCTAGGTATAGTGTTAATTTCGTCTGTGATTCTATGCTTTACAACATTCAAATTGGGTGCAAGGGGTTGTAGACTCTACTCTCTAAGTAGCCCCATAGGAAATAATCAGTAGGAGTTAGACCTGGGCTCCTCGGTGGCCAGTTAATGTCTACTCGGCGATTTATCACTCCGTCAAAAAATAAATCGTGAGGAACAGTTAACGAGTCATTTGTAACATGTGAAGTGGCTCCAACTTGCTGGAAAAATGTGTTGCGGTTTTAGCCAATTTAGTTTTACATTTCTGTAGTCAAAAAGTTCGGTTCATATGGCAATATCGATCAGAATTAACTGGTTGAGCGCGACCACGAGCATGCTCAACAAAGTGTCGATAATTGCTTGTCTTGATATGGCAGCCCAAACGACAACTTTCGGCGAGTGTAATGGTTTCTGATACAATTCTTGTGGATTATCGCAAAATTCGAATATTTTGCAAGTCCTGCAGTGTTCACTAATTTATGAAGTACAAGAAAGTGTTATGTATAAAAATAAAGACTTTGCCATTATTGTCCCAAAATTTTTTAAAGAAAGTATCTATCAAATTCGATAACGACAAAAACTGTATTAGACACTGGAACATTTCTGCATTTATTAGAAGTCAGCTTATTGTTTTCTGCTACAGAATTGGGTGGATATTTCAAGAGTATTGTAAATATTCATGTCAAAAACATACGCGCTTTCAAGTATACTGGTATTGAATACACATGTTTTCTCATATGTGTTTTATTACACTAAGCATTCAGTGAGGCAACTCTTTATATTGATGTTTAAAACAGAATTCGAAAAGTTTCCCGCATGATATCCATTACGCAAACACAACGAGCCCTTGACCGATCGCAGCTTTATAGCGATTGTAGGAGTGTGCTGCAATTTACAACATATGGATATGTGCACCAGGTGCGCATTGTCCGGCATTACGCTTTTGTATTGTTAACGAAGTTGAGTAAGCGGATATGTCATCGTAAAAATGCCCGTTTTGTAGATTTTCTAAATTTTTTTCTATTAAGGTAATTGCAATTGACAAAGAGCGGTTGTTCGTTTTAGCTCTCCTAATCAGACTGAAATATCTAAACAGCAATTCTCCTCCGTGCAGTACAGTTTCTACTGAGAACATTCGTATAATGAAAACTATGTACGATAACCCTTGTTTTGTTTGCATTCTTGGTCAACTGTAATATAAAGGACAATCTGCCTTATCTCTATGACTCCGTGCTTGTGTACAAACGCAATTTTGAACTTTGTTAGGAAATATGAAACAATCCTGCATGTCTAAGCGGATAAAATTTTCAGATTACAATCACCATTGCTGCTAACCCTAGTTTGCTCCTCTCATCCTACGATCCCAAATTTTAATATCAGTTTTAAAACTTTCAACGACTTCATTTTGAACTTTTCAACTTTAAAACTGTACGTAACCCTTAGTGTTTGGATTAATATATTTCGGCAAATCTCTTTTTAATTTAGTTGTCCTGAATGCTAAACTCTACATACATCAACCTCTGTAAGTTTACGCAAAATACACGCGAGGCCTTTAATAAAGCATTTGTAGACGAATTGCTTTATAGCGATGTTTACACTACCTAAACGTAAACCAAATTATCAACTTGTAGTTAAAAATGTAATGGGCATATTTCAATTTTGTAGCATGCAAATATCAATAACATGAAGTACCTTTGAGTTGGTTGATTTATCTATTTGCTATTCAACCGCAAGAACCGGTATAAACATAGCTCGTTTTAAATTTTTGAGCGTCGCACTCTGTAGATTCATTTAGGACGCATAAAAACTTTTTAAAGTATTCCTGAAGGGTTTCCTCTTCTAAGTTTGAAGCCACGTAATACGCTTTTTCGTAACCTAAGAGATTTAGAAAGTTGCTTTTTCTCTATATAAAAGAAGTACTACTTGTGGAACAGAAATTCTGCATACGCAACACAAATTATTCTAAATAGTGAATTTCGCGTATACCATTAAGTTTAAAACGTAGCAAGACTTAATTTGATGTTTTCGGTAACCATTTTAAAAACTAGCCTAACAAATGAAACAAGGATATTTAATTTATAAAACTTAATGTGTAATTTCAATTAATGAAGACGTTACGCAAGATTAGCCCCCGTACTTCTGCTCTAGTTAACTCACCCAAAGAAGTGTTGCCAACCACATTTTCCTTTTAGGACTATATTGATACGTATGTATGAATAAAATTAGGCATTATTAAATAAAAACACAATTAAAGCAAGGAAATTTATGTTGATTGATAATTTTTATGTTATTATCCTTCATTTACAGAGAAGTAGCGGTTTATATATGTGGTCTGTAATACTCCACCGGAACCGAGCAGCTTGTTTCTTCAATCAAAATTATTAAATTGTGTTAAATTTAATTAATATAACAGTCAACTATATTCAGTTTCAGTCCTCACAACTGTTATCATCATATTCGTCTTATTTTACTACTTCAAGCTCGATACGATTAAACAGTTGTGCTTTCAGAAATGCCAGCTACTTAAATTTACGATGCGGAAAGCAATACATTTCAACTCACTGCTGTATCTAATTCGAAATACCACCTATGTTAAGAGAAAAGTCTAGCCTAAAGGTTGCGTTGTATTTTTGGAATCGCCCATTTGTCAATTTTTCCTTGCATGTATAACATACATGTGAAGCGACTTTTGAAAGGGTATAAATTTTTTTAAGGGATTGTGATTTCAAGAGCAAGCATATGAAATTCAAATGGTTGCTCTAAATAATACACTTTTTATTCTAATTTGTGGTTTCTTGTTCAAAAATTGTATACGATTGGAGGTTGTGTTCCAAACTAGTAAGCGAATTAGTTATAAACCGAAAGCTAATTTTTACTTATACGCCACTTTGTATGAAGGTCGACCCTCTCCAGTAACATTTATCGAATAGTTTGACTCGTTAATGCTACAAATTGTGATCGGATTATTTCTTATTTACTCATGTATGAACGCAACCTACATGCCAGGTTGATGTTAGGTTGGAACTCCGCTATTGTACCTACAGGTTATACAAAAATGCCAATTTGACGATTGAATCCGATTCGTAAGTTATGTCGGTTTTAGTGAAATCAGAAAACGTTTATTGGTGGTTATCAACCAACTAAATAGGTCAAAAGGGTATCTTAACAATCAAATAACGTCCTCTACGCGTTATATGTCTGACCGTGATAGTAAGTTTTTGAACGTCGTCGATCAACGTTGGTAATAGTATAGCTTTAATTATCAAATTCATAACCTCCAAATCAATGTTGCTTTGGATATGCCCCTATGTCTCAATTACTAAATATTCCTGTAGCTTATATGTAATATAAACCACTAAAGTATACACTATATGTCGGCGCCCATAAGGTGACTTTACTTACAAAAATTGTTAAATTTGAACAATGTCGGATCAGCGTTGGTAGTAGTACAATTAGTTATAAAATTTTTAACATTCAAATCGATTGTGTTTTGATTAGGTATTTCATGCACATACAAATAGATTTGGAAACGTTGCGAATCTGTCAGTATAGGTGCCCGATCCTAAGTCTGAATTACTAAATATTCCTGTAATTTATATGTATTACAAACCATTAATATACGCAGAATTTGTCGGCGGTATAAAGGTGATTAAACTTATTACTACCACAAGTTGGTTTTGGTGTAAAAGTTTGTACTAGAAGCTTTATACAGTGCAGCTTACAGTACGTAGGAATTGCTAAAAGCGTTGTGTAAATTTGGTTACTATTAGTCGGAATTCGTGTACTTGTTTGCTAGTGGTTTATGTTAGATTTAAAATGTTCTTCGCCATGTTTTTAACGCAGTTGTGTACGGTCATAATGTTTTGCGTTAAATTTTGATAATCACAGATGGTGGAGAAAGTGGACGTACAAATGTGAACAAACTTTATAAATATGGAACCACCAAGTATTTGCCAGTAATAAACTGCAACTTTTAGCGGTAGTAGCAGTCGACTTGTTTTGACTGAACTGGAGAAACGTCAATAAGTTTGTATCGCTGGCGTGTACAACTACAATCGCGGCACACACTGCACTTGAAGGTTAATCGCGGTAAAACCATAGAGTATACTATATACAAGACGGGGAGAATTTTACCTGCAAGCTGCATCTTAAGATCTTAATTTATTTTAACAATAATTACCAACGGAACATATGGTATATAAATTTTTTTTAAATTGTAGAATTTGCATCATTAGAAGAAATTGTTATTTAAAATGAAATTATTTTATATTGATGCGAGTTGCAAAAACTTTGCAATATTTTGTTTAAGCAAAACGGTAAATATTAAAATACATGGACGTATTAATATTATAATAGTCCTAAAGAAATATTTGATAATTTGAAGGCGCTTCAAACTTTTTAATAATGTCTTCAATTTCAAAGGTAAAGTGCTCTTCATAAACGTTTTAGTGTTTGTCCGGACACAAGTTTTATTGAAATTTTACGCATATTCACCTCATAAATAAACCGGCTTGTTAGAATACGTACAGATTTATTTACTATTATCTAGTTACTATTATAATAAAGTTTGTTCTGCAATTTGTATTGATACCGACTTAAAAGAGGTACAAATTTGTATCTTTTAGTGACTAGTTCGGTCAAGTTCTAACGTCGAACTGACTCAAAAATGATGCACCAAATAGATATAGAAGTGTATTGCTTAGAGGTCGTGAAACCGTTGCATACCGACGTCAGGTGTGAAATACCAACATCGGTGCAACGTTAAAATGCTGCTTGAGATCGTTCAAGCCCATGCAGCAGATTTAAATCTTCTGTCCATTGATTTATTCTGTGAATTTGTTCTACTTCTGACAATTTGTATAATTAGTACTGCGACAATACAGAGTGAAATTTCATAGCTTTCAAAGAAAATTATGAACCATCAGTGTGTATTTTTAAATACACAAGGTCCCGAATTCAATTCCCGATACGGACTACTTGAAAAATACTAGGCGAACAATTTTACAAAAATACGGCCTGGTTCGAATGAAAGGTAAAATGTAGGTTCCGTGTGTGCGCGTGTGTGTGTATGCGCGTGCGTGTGTGTGTGTTCAGTGTATGGTGTTTTGTCACGTATGTTAAAGATACCTATCTTGCTTGGAAGATCAAAGGTTCGGCAAAATTCAATATTTCCAGATAAAAAAGCTTGCTTCCCGGCCAACGTAGTACCATCGGGTGGAGTATTAAAAAATCAAATGTAGGAGTATGTATCTCTATTTAGTATCGAATTCATAGCGAAACTCCCGCTGGTTATTACGTTTAGTTGTCGGTTTAAGCGTTAACCAATATAACAGTTTTGTCTTTGATGGATGTATTGTACTTGTAGAACCAGCTACCATATTTTAGCGTCGTTTCGTGTTTTGTTCCAGAATTTTTAGTATCCGTTTTAAAAGAAATTTACTATGAGCAACATTCAGACGACTTACATCTTGCATGATTCTGGTTAGGCGAACTATCATCTACATCAGTTCTGGTGTGTCAGCCTTCATCCCATTATAATTATAGCTTGGTTTTAGTACAACATACTGTCAATCACTAGCTGGTGCCATTTTTTCGCAGGACCTGGGAACCTGGAGTGCAACTTGTAGATCTAGTTTTCCAATAGCGAACAACAAGCGTTATTCCTGGAACGGTATACGACTATCGGTTGGGTATGTCCATCCCTTATTTTGCTAGTGCTAAGCATCTTTGTTACTTTTGTATGTAAGTTATAACCCGGAATAGCAAATTGTCTGAGGTAATTACCCTTTTGAATGGACAAAATTATGGATGATACAGCTACGTTTAATTTTACTTGTACCGTCCGTTAGTTTCAAGAATTTACACAAATTCAAAATTTGATTCGTTTATTATTTGAATAGCCGTATTGTATGTATATGGTTGGTTTTTTTGATAGATTAGTAAGTCGATTTCCATCTGTAATCGTTTACTATAGGGCTAATTAACGATTGTTTATCGCCGCACGAACGATCGCCTGTAGAGTAGTTATTTTTGATGTAATATAATCATATTTGGTGTAGAATACCCGTATTTGGCTATTGAAACTATGCATTAATATATATTTTGTAAAACAATTCAAAACCTTTTGAGGCAACCTTATACACTTTGGAGGTGAATCCTACAAACATCCGTCACAACACTTTGCTAATAAATAAAACTAGTTATCCTAAACTTAAGCATATTGCTTTAAAAATGAAAGGAAAATCAAATAAATATGTGTAGGTTGCGTCAACCGAAACCCGGGTGAGCAGACCTCCTAGGTTGTGCCGTAGTAATATGCACACTTCGCTTCTAAATGATATTATAATGTGAATAAGGATCGCTGTACTTGCAGCCACGTCCCCAATGCTCCACCCGAAGGTACTACATTGGGTTTAAACGCGTAATTTAATCTTTCAAATGACAGCAATCTGAACAATATCCCTTTAAACGGGACTACAAAAAAGATTGCAGCTACGGTTACATGAGTTGACAACACTCAAAAATTAGGGAGTTTATTTACGGTATGCTTGCTTACTTTAAAAAAATAAAATTATACAAAATAACCGATTGCTAACAATTCTTAATAGCTAACTCTCTAAAAAAGAAATGGTATTGTAGATTGATGTACTGTTAATAGAAGACCCCCCTATTACCGCATAGCAATCCCTAGTCTACCTAATAGGTAAACGGTAGGGTTTTACATATAACACTTACGACTTGTTTCACAAAACATATTAATAAATGCATAGTTTCTATAGACAAGACAGAATACCAGAAATAGACCACTCATTATACAATGACGTAACGAAAATGGATTAACACAAAATTAACTATGGATTTAGTACAGCTAAATATTATGTTTAATTACTAACCTCAAAAAGAATTTAATTTCCAAATAAATAAATCAAGTGTTTATTGTAACAACTATCACACATAACCACACTAAGGTAACGGACTAGTTTAAGCCATATTAATCTTCATACTCAAATTCGGGTATTCTATACCAGATATTATGATTATATTACGACACCAAAAATAACTACTTTACAGGCGATCGTTCGTACGGCCGTGAACAATCATTAATTGCCCCTATAATGAACGATAATAGAGAAATTCGACTTACTAAACTATCAAAGAAACTAACCATGTACAATACGGTTACTCAAATAATAAACCAAACATATTTTGAATTTGTGTAAAGTCTTAAAACTAACGGACGGTACAAGCAAAATTAGACGCAGCGTTAAGATCCATAATTTTGTCCGTTCAAAAAAGTAATTATCTCAGACAATTCTCTATTCCGGACTACAATTTACATACAAAAGTAACAACGATACCTATCACTAACAAAATAAAGAAGTAGTGCTATTTAGGTGAGTGTGGTAAACCGCTCCAATAAATAACGCTTGTTGTTTGCAGTTGAAAAACTGGATCTGCAGACTACACCCCCAGGTTCCCAGGTTCTGCGAAAAAAAATGACACCAACTATTAATATGGTAGATGGTTTTACAAATACAATATATCCGTCAAAGACGAAAACGCTACATTGGTTAACGCTCAAACCAACAACTAAACATAATAACCAACAGGAGTTTCTCTATATATTCGACACTAAGTAAAGGTCGGACCCCTATATTTGACTTTCCAATGCTTCACCCGATGGTACTACGTTGGCCAGGAAGCGAGCTTTTTTTACCTGGAAATATTGAATTTTGCCAAACTTTTGCTATTCCATGCAAGTTACGCATCTTTAACGTAAGTGACAAAACACACACACGCGCGCGCGCGCGCACACGGTACTCACATTTTGGATAAAATTCCATATGTCAAAAGTTACCTTATCTTGTAATGTTTGAATTATATTCTAATAGTTTTGAATTTTATGTTGAGACGCAAACCGCTGTCTCGCGTTTGTAATTAATAGGTTTTTCTTTCAGGTTCTGTTTTGTTTTTTCATCAAGGATTTTCGTTAATTAGCGTGTGTTAACGTCAAGGCTTCTGTACTTTCCTTGATGGTGTTTTCAAGTTTATATACATATTCAAAGGTGTAGTGTAGCCTGACATCCATTATTTTGAACCGCCGTATGTCTCATCAAACTCCACGGAAGTGGAGTTGGAAGTCTCCGAAGAATCCCTTAAAACGGATAAACCTTCATCTATTGCTAACCTTCCAGAAGAGACTATTAGAATAGGAAAGCATACGATACCCATTTCCCTTTTTGTATAAAAAGAATATTCGGATACATTAGCGCCCAGTTGACACTAGCGCTGAATCACCCTGGATCATGTTCATGTTAACGCAAATAAGTACACTAAAAGCTTATCCTTGTTGCAAACTCGCACAGCAATTACAAACAATCCTTATACATCTATAGATATGATTCGTATTTCACTTAAATGAATTGTTTAAATACACATTTGAGAAAAAAATTCTCCGATATTTTGAATTTCTGTTTTTACGAATTCTGTTAGTGCTACGAGCTAACATTTTGTTCGACAAATCAGTTTATTCTATAGGCTACTACAGTTCTCTTTTCTGATTTTTAATTACACGGAAGTAATTCCTAGTTTATGGTATTTATGTGTGCTGATTAACTGCAATGCAGCGGATGGGATATCGTTAAATTTTCCACTCCATATTGTAATAATTGTATGTAAATGTTTAAGTACGAATTATAATTAGTGATAGCAGCAATGAAATGCATGGTGAATAGTTTTCCCAAACGTGGGGCTTGTCAGTTACTTCACTGGAGATATACAACTTGCTCAGTTGCTCAGCAATGACTTCAAGCTCCTTGAAAATATATAACTTCTATCAACAAATATTGTAAGAATATTATAATATATTTTTAATAATTAAGCCGAGTTTTTCAAACAATAGCCAGGAGTTTGCATTTCTTAAAAGAGTTCGGGTTTAGTCATGCAATGTAGTATTTACAACGTTAAAATGTCTGTATTAGTAGCAGTAACCAACAGTTGTGTAACTCTAAAACTCTACACTGTTAAGTGCAACCTCACTCACGGTGATATACAATTTAATGGAGGTATCGACTGTTTAGTTCATATTTCTACCGGAACGTGATGCGTTTTCAGTTATCTCACTCGAACACAATAAAATTCCCGCTTGACCTAATACCAATTCATGAATAATGTGACAATTTAGTTGCAGATTTCCCAAGCGATCTGAATGTTTTACTAGTGGCCGTTGATAATGAGACTGTCAATGCTGTTCAGGTAATCTGTTTTAGATTTTACATAATGCAAAGTTTATAACATAAATGAAATATAATTAGTATGTTATAGCCATCACGGTGTAATGAATATTCCGATACCAGAAAAAACTGTTTAATAAAGTATTGTAATGAATTCGATAGGAGAGTTTATTTTTGCGATTAAACATCGCAATTTACAAACAAATTCTCTTTAATTATTTAGAAAGATATGCAAAACATCTGTATATCCAGCATACCAGGTACAAGAAAAATATCTTGTTCGAATAATCCAACGCACAAGTAAACAAACTAATCAGACCACTTTTCTTTACCATTTCCACTGTTCCTGTCCATTTATTACACTGGGTCTTAAACTTTTTTGTCTGGGACCTGCTTGTGTCATAAAAACTCCACTAATTTGGAACCCTAAGTAATAAGAATTTTGTTATATAATGATTAAGCTTGGATAAACACAGAAATTAAGTTGAAATCTAAAAATAACTTAGCTTCCAGATATGAATGAAAAGTTCCCGCAGGGGGAAAATACACGGCACGCCACTTATTTTTTGGACTACCCTTGCAAGTGCTGTTTCAATTACTTGTTTGTAGAATTAGTTTGTTGACGAACAAGCAGAGGGGGTAGTAACGCGTGTTTTAAATTTTTGTGTTGTGTTAAGAGAACTATGTTAGCTGGACACAAGGCAACAGAAACGCTGGGGTTTTTAGACAATTTTGAGTTAAGAAACATATTGGCAATTAAAGAGCGAGTAGAATATGAGTTTTTATGTTTATAGTTTGCAATTATGTATATATGCGTTTTAAATGTAAATGAATTTGTATTTATGTAGCAGGAAATTAATGGAACACGAAAGTACTTATTTTGTTGAACGATGAATGAGGGACGGAATTAGTTTTGATTAAATTTAATCGTGACATTACCATAAAAGGAAGTATGGAACATTTTAAAGCAAAAATAAATATGTGAATATTGATTTTACATGTAAGCTTTATTAGTAGAGTTTATTGTTAGTGCAAGAGTGAAAATGTACTATTTTAAATGGACAGTGGAACGATATAAAGGACTACTAGGTAGTTAACTGTTTCTGTGTATTGTTATTAAGGGAATTTCGAGAAATGGGCTTTAGACTATCATGTATATCAATATTGGGAGCAAGGACAATGGTACAGTAGTATTCTTGATTGTGACACTTTTACCAAATACCTGAATGCTTATCTTGAAAGGTCTTTGAACTCTGTTCCCTATATTAAAGCTTTTGAGCGTCAACCCACCCATAGATGGCTGTCCAATCCAAAGAAGGATTATCCAAACACTTGGTGGCGGTTCTTGCTGCCGCTGGGGTTGATAGAGATTCACGTACACCTTGAAGAATTCTTAGCTCTATTTAAGCTAAAAAAATTGCACTTTGTCTATACCTAATTTATACTGCAAAACATCATCTTAACAGTAAATAACAACAAAGAAAAAGAACTTTCATCTAATCCTAATTTTCTTAAAACGCGTTTTGCTAAGAAAAACCTAATACTATTACTACTTCAGTTTTATGGAAATTTAACTAACTGAATTATACGTTCAAAATAATATTATTATCTTTATGCAAATTATATACATACAATGAGCTTTTAATAGTCCTTTTAGTATAGAGCGTTAAATAAGCGTGCAACAAACTCGATAGTTTTTGTTAATACGCTTTACGTCTTATTATCACCATCAGTCACAAATGTACAAAAATTATTAAATAAAACAAAGTCGCTTATGATTTTTACAAACTGGATCAAAACTTACGTAACTTATGCTTTAATTAGCATGCAATTTCAATTTTCTTTAAGCTCCATTGACAACCAGTGTAGGAATTTTTGCAGATAAAAATCTCACTTCTGTTGAACAGTTCCCACCTAGGTAACTTAAACGGGTTCGGTATTTTTATATCTGCAATTACCCGCGTTCGGAAAACCGTTTCACTCCAACTGCTCCGGGTTTAAATACGGTCATGTTATACTACCGTACCTGATTATCCACGTCTTCAGGACCTCGATGTGTGCCCGCGTGTCGATCGAATTTAACAATTTCTGGAACTCGTATGAATTTGTACAAATAACTTTTATATGAAAAGTGAGTCCCGTTTTTATTTGAAATTGTTTTCTAATTTAATACGACTGGAAAAAGGTACCAATATTTACCTACGTTTCGAACTAATGTACCGGGTGTTTGCGTATTTTTTTCTTCATCCTAATTTAATATTACTTTGAAATAGCAACGCAATGCACACAAACTCACATGCATGCGTGTGCGAACACAAACATACACACACATCATAAATCATACAAATATAGATACACCTCACTCCACACACTAAAAAGATAAGATAAAATTGTGTTATATACTATAAGACAAGTTTTATATTAAATTAATACATAAATTATGTTTCTGATTTAGATTTATATTTAGAACATTTCTTCTTTCAGTTAGTTTATTGACTTTTCAAAGATTTTTATTGTTTTCGGTTTGTTAAGTTCTAATTAATCTCATATTTGTAAGTGTTGTAATTTGACTAGAACTTTATAATCTAGCGTTTAAATAATATAAAACCTGTGATCAAGAATTTAAAATAAATTCGATAATTTTAGCCATAAAAAGGCTTTTAGCTTGAATCCAGACACCACAAGTTATATATTGCTGTGATTTTGAAGCCTTACATCTCAACAAAGCAAGTGATTGGTGTACAGCGTTCAACAATTCAAAATCGAACGTTCAAATAACTAATCACTCAAAATGTGCTTTTTCATAAATAGAAAATTTGTTTTTGATATCTCGACTTATCACTGTATAGTCAATTTTTATTGAATGGAATATTAAGAAGGTACGTAACTTCTTGCATGAAGCGATTTACAGTAAAATTAATGCAATTTTCAGGGAAATAAACGAAACGAATATCATCAATAAACAATCCATCAATTTGAATCACATAAAGTGTAGTTTTATACACCGAGTGTTTAAAAAATGCTCAAGTTTTTATTATGAATTAATGTGAATTGGAATTCTACCTTAATTGACCAAAATGCCGGTGGGTTCTCTTATTATTTTCTACACAAATTAAAATATGAAATTTTGAAAATAAGGAGATCATTTTATTACTTTAATTTTCTCTTTTTACGATTACCTAGATTAACATAACGCGTCAAAGATTTATCTATAATTTCCTACTATAGCATATTCTCTATTTTATGATCAACTTGTTTATACCAGGACAATTTGCCCCTCAACCTCACCACATTAATTAATGATTAATTTTACCAAGTCAATAAAGGGTTCAACTTTATTTATCCCATCCTCATTTTAAATATAATTAAAATTAACGTAATCAATTTCTTTCTTGGTGCTAAATTCTTCACTCCACTCTATACAGCAATCCCCAGTTATAATAGTTTTGTTCTCGGATAAAACTTTATCTATAATTTATTTATTTGACTCATCCCCATTATACACTCTTAACTTGAGTCCTGGTACAATCAAACATCCATGTTGCTTTACAACCCTCCCTATTTTTAAATTCAAATACTGTTAATCGTTGCAAATCTTTTATCGCTGATCGTTATTATATTATTTTTCTTTAAATGTATCATATTTTCTTTTAATAAATCCTTATGTTGCTTTATAAAATTGTCTGAAATCAAACTGGCTTCCGCCCCAGCATTATTTTAAGCATTTTATTTGCAATAATTAAATTTATAATCGTAAATACATTTTCGCATGTAATTTATGTCTCATTTTCCGTTGTGCGATTTTGTTTCGTGCGCGTATACTTCCTTTGTCTGCATTTGCATCAACCTAAACTAAATTTCCGCGATACCTTTCAGCATTGATCCATACACGTCTAATTTATGTTGCTCATCCCCATAGGCGCTACACTAACCTTTAGATTATAAAAATATTTCTGACCTGATTTTCCCATTCCCATAAATTCTGAAAATTGTTCTAAGGGAATAACTTTACTACTATACGTAATTTTGTTTCCTTGAATTTTACGAGCACCGTTCATCAAATTTTTTACTCCTACCTACAGTTTACTAAGATTTTTCGTAAGTTCATTATTTGTTACTGTTATATTCTCTTTTATTTCCCTAAATTCCACCCTCGTATTCTTCGCATTTTCCTCCACTGTTTCTTGTAGATTCCCAATTGTAAGACCAACAATATCCATCTTGTATTTAGTTCCATTTTCACTTCTGTTATATTTGTACTTCTTGAACTTCCTGTCTTATGAGATATATAACATTATTCAGTCTATCATTTATTTGTTTTACTTAGCGGCCGAATTCTTCCCAATATTGCTTTAATTCCTGATTGCATTTTTTCTGATTGTTGTTAGCAAGTTCATAACGTCTATCATACTTGGTTCTGCTTCACTTCTTTCTCCTTACAAACGTTTTCCGAAAAATTTGTACAAAACGGAAAAGTAATTTTTCAATCTAATCTAATTGATTTTCGTCCCTATGTCTGACTTCTTAACAAAAAAAAATCGATTCGAAACGTTGAAACGCCAGTTTACGTTATGATGTTCAAACCCCTGGGTTGGGTTGGAAAATTTATCGTAGTGGGCCTAAATACAGTCACTTTAGTTGAAATCGAGCTCTTTTGGTTGATTCGCCAATATTTATCTTCTGTGATACTGACGTCTCGCTTTTCAACAAAGCATCTGTTTGGTGAAAACGCGCTCGACCATGCAAAATGGAGTCAATTTACCAAACGTGAAATTTGACCATTCAAATTACTATTCGGTCACAATATTTCTACATTTTCGAATATATTTGTATTTTTCTTCAGAGGTATAAATTTAGTTTAAAATATATGAAATGGCGTCAGATATATAAATAAAATAATGTAAAAGGTTGTTGAAACATATAATAAAACTATTTTGTATAGGTTTGGATATTGTGTTTTTTTTTATTTATTATATGTTTCAACAACCTTTTACATTATTTTATTTATATATCTGATGCCATATATGCCATATATTTTAAACCTCAATTTATACCTCTGAAAAAGAATATAAATATATTCGAAAATACAGGTAATAAAAAGAGCCTTATTGATCATCTAGCAGACCTAAAACCTACTACTTATATTATATATATATATAATACATTATATATATATATATATATATATATATATTGTAGTGGTTTTAAAGGGTTAAATTTAGGTATGAACAAGGCAATTTCAAACACCCTGTATAGAGGAAACAACCAGAATTTACGTGCGAAATTTATTTCATTTTGTTAATTTAAAGTAACAAGTATTAACAAAATTTTACAAGTAGTGATTGAAATTTAGTTAGGTTCGTAAAGAAAATAAATTGTATAAATACTGTAATGAACATAATAGGGCTCTCTTGGTATTTTCATCGCTTCAGACTACGTACAGAAATCCACCACGAGCTTGTAAGTATTTAAAATTTTTTAATTAAATAGTACAGTGTTGGCCTCATAGTTTGAAACGCGCATAGTGTCGGGTTTAATTTTAACTGAGGTGCAACAGGTATTTTAACAAGCTCGTGAAGTAAAGTAAAGTAAAGTGACGTAAATTAAATTTTGCAATTATAAAAAAAGTGTAATATACTTGGATTTAGATTTGGATGGATCTTGAATGAATAGCATGCAGCACAACATAGGTGGTGTTCATCTATAAATAGCTGGACGCGGCAAGCAGAGCAGATCCACGAGACCGAGGGTGCAAGAACTTAACTTCATCGTCAACGGAGTAGAGATCCTCAAGAAATGCCAGGTAACGCATTAGAATTTGCTGTTTTTTATAAACTATGAAAATTATTGTGATGTGTGAGAGTAAACTGTGATGGTATTTTGCATTATTTTGCGTATTGAAAATAATACGTATAACTAACTTTGATTATGGTATTTGAATATAAATCTAAAGGGGTATATAAAGCTTATTAACATTCCTCATGAATTTAAAATTTTATTGTTAAGAGTACATGGGTTTTTTGTGTTTGTAGTAATAGTATGCAAAGTAAAAAGCATATATTAATTAAATAAACTGGGTTATCATGAGCTTACCATACTCCAGAGTTTACTAATTAGATATAATTATAAATAAAAAAAAGAAAAATAAGGTATTGTTCAGGGTCCATTTACTCCTGTTACATTCAATGTGTTTGATATTTCAAGTTAAATCTTGGACTTTACAAAAATAGAATTTATTGAGGTGTAACTTGAGCACCGAAGTGTAAATAATCTTGAAGTTTTATTTGTAAATAGTGGTAAATATATATTGTATGATTTTTGTATTATTTTGTGGTTTTATTGAGAGTGTGCGTGAACGGTAAAGAGTATGATAGTGAATCTAGGTATCCAAGAGGAGGCCCAACTGAGCTAGCCAGGGAGCTGTTGAAGAAATCAATTAAAGTGATGGAGCAGGAATCCGGGTAAGAATTATCTTTTTTGAAAATTTTCTATTGTGTGAAATTTTCGATTTTTTTTCAAATTGATAATTTGAGAAAGTACTATTTACATATATATATATATATATATATATATATATATATATATCAAATCCTTGTATATTGAACGTATCTCGTATAAGTTGCTACGTACATTGACGTAACCGGAAGGACAATGAAAAAATGACCGGACTCAATAGGCGAGTAGGCAAGATTTTACAGGACTACAGAACATACCATAATAAGAAACCGTTTACCCAAAAAAAAACTCTAATTAGAAGAACATGTTACAAAAAAATAAGAAAACCAACCTGTAAGAAGATATTTTTCTTGTTACAAAATATCCTAAAGGATTTCCAGTATAAAAATTTTCACAGAATCAATAAATACACTCCTGATATTGTCTTACAAAATACGAAGAATTTTCACAGTACCAAAAGAAAAGTGGAAGCAAATAAATTAATACCTTCCTAAATTCCCGATGAGTAATTTAAATAGTAACTTCTCAGATGCACATTAAACTAGAATAACTTAAACAAAAACTAGAATGGGCTGCTTTCAGCCCTGCTATATTTACAATTATTAACTCTTTATTATCAAATTAGTTTAACTTTTAATAGATAAAAAAAGTTTACTTACATATTTATGGTAATTACAGGTAATCTTCTGCTATCAGACTGCATCCTCAAAGCAGGACTTGGTAACAACCTTATACCTAAACCGTATGATATCTCTAAAACAAACATACAAGAAAAAAAATTTATAGGTAGTAAGGGTTAAATTTAATTGTTATTACAAGATTACTCAAAATTGGTAGCAGTGCTTAATAGTCAACTTGTATGATTCAATTTGCTTTTAAATTCGCTGCTAGGCAGTGGTCCAGTTTGCATCCCTCCCTGCCGACACCACTGATCGTTCGACGAAACTTGTAAATCCGCTGTCTATGTTGAAGCAGTGCATAGCCTTAGTAATAAACGGCAGCAGCAGTACATAGTTATGCAACCCTCGAGGAAGATCGTAAACAAAACATCTAGAGCCGCTAGTCGAGGAACACCAATTTCGGACCTTTCGCCAGTATGCACAGGAGATTTTAAATATTCTTAATCAGGTTCGATATTGTTGAAACTAAAGTAAAGGGTCAATGCACTGGATGGTCATGACCACCGGAGTAAGCTATAATAAGTACGATTACAGATTAGATTATTTACGAAGAAAAATACATTTTTGAAACTTAGAAGCACTTACCACACAACGGTGTGCACGAAATTCTATAAATAACGAAAAACGACAAACATTCTTGGTCATACGCAGAAAGAATGAATGGAACTCGTTTTATATATAGATATAAAATTCAATCCCAGCGTTATCAAACACAGGTGTTAATAGAAACTCAAAACAAACTTTATCAAAGAAGTGCGATCCATTATTTCAAAGTGTCTTTAGGTTTGGGTACTATAAATACTAATTACACTCTATAGTAATAGGCATCGAGCCAACGAATACTTGAAACAAGGTACCGGTTATCTAAATTATAAAAGAACTTTTCATTTTGCAGCAAATAGGTTTAAATGAAATTGTAGTAAAGCCTACTTGTTGTAGGAATGTCTTATATACAGGATTGTGTATGAGTATCAAAAGCAGAACCTATGCGAATGAATAATGAAATAAAATGGCGTAAGGTTTAATACGCCGTCGGAAAGTGGGCGTAATAAAGTAAAAACGTAGATGTCACAATAAATGATTAGTTTATACTAATTGTTAATTTGTTACGATCGACAGTTTCAGGAATGACTACCATCAGCTTTTCTAATCACACACGTTCGCTATACAAAATTTCGAGCTTCGTATTGTAGATATAAGATTTTGTCAATACAGTCAGACTGGTTATTTTGTAGACAATTAAGAACTTGAAACAACGGACTAGTTGCAAAAAAAAGATTTTTGTAAACAACAAAAATATTTTTTGGAACGCTGTCGAAGTGAAAAAATCACTCCAAAACATATTCTCGACTCCACGTACAATGCGGCCAAAGTTCTAGATTGTAGAAGTAACCGCTTAGATGAAAAGATGAAAAATAATTTCCTAGGATAGAGATGCATTTAATTACTTTAGAAATTACCTCTCCTCATACCTGTACTTTAATATTACAGTAGCCGAATAAAAAAGTTAAGAAAAGTCCTTCACTCAACTCTGCCTCCGGCGACTATTCTTGAATTTTGTAATTGCCAACTAGAGTTTTACACAAATTCATAAACGACAAAGTACTTAATGAGAAGTTTCAGTTGTTAAAACATAAAACGGACTATACATTGATAGCAGCAAATGGTAAGTCAATATAAGTCAAAAGATATTAAAAATTTTTTATCCTTGTACGCAAATTTAATATGGAAGTTAACCAAATGACTTACACTTGAGAAAACTACTGGCTAGTGTTGAGTCTATATCAGACAATCATGAAATAATTATACAACCTAAACATTTACTTCGTGCTAGCGAAACATATACAGTAATCAATTTTATTCAAACACCTATCAACTACAATGCTATGGGTAAAGAACATATGTTATCTTGCAAAATCTACAAGCTTTTAGGAGACAACCCTGATGTTTACATAGCTAAAGCTGACAAAGGTTCTGCTACAGTGTTGTTGGATCAACAGGACTTTATAAAAAATCCTGTGGTTTGTTATCCAATGAACTCATCTATAGTACCCTTAATAGGTATCCCACCTTCACCATTCAAAAGAAAGTGTTACATGCCCGTGTCATCATTAGTGAAAAACAGAAGGATCTGATCTGTAATATTCCGAGCAAGTATTACGAGTTACTCAGCTTCATAAACCTAATATTTCAATTTGTTCTATTATATTGTCGATAGAATCACCTACTTACGACATAGCGCCCGTTCTGTCTGATATTATACAAGGATCCTTTCCTTTGGTAGGCTACAACACCAACGATAGTTTTCACTTTGTTCGATCTTATACAAACTTTCAGTACCGCCCAACCACGTTTTACAAATATTCCTTTTGGTTGCCCATATTGTTGAATTAAAATGGGACATTATATCTCAGAATTGTAAAATCGATGAGATGCTTTTAGCTACGTTAAATCTTATTTTTTTAAATATTTACTACATTTTTCTAGGAAAGTACTTTCTTCAAATTCTTGGTAGCCCGATGGGGTTTCCTTTATCTGAAGTTATGCGCGCTGGTCGTGGATCATTTGTTAGAGATAGTCATCCCAAACTTGTCTGTTCAATTTTTTTTCTGATTAAATGTGTTTACGACATCTTTTGCTTTATTCCGCAAGGAAATGTTGAGGAGGTGCTGATGATGGTGTTTAACACCCATTTACAGTTCATTGTCGAGCTAAGAGCTACTAGGAGGATTTTGTCTTGACACCTTGTCTACAGAAATCATGATAACCGGTTAATTTTCAACTGCTATAGAAAACCTACTTACCTTTGTAGGTACATCAGTTGTTTTCTTATTATGTTTTTAAGCACAAGGTTACGCTATTTTAATTCTAATACACAGAATTAACACTTTGTGTGAACCTGAATTTAAAAATGAGAATTATATGGATCTAACGACCGCGTTACTTAATAATGGCTATCTTAGACAATTAATCAGGAGGTGCTTTAATGGTACTTTTCACCGTCTAGTCTAGGTAAAAAATTAAGTATTCAAAATGTTTCCGCATATTCAACGTTGCAAACTGCAACTCATAAAATAAAACATTTTAAAAGAACCTGATACTTCCATTATTTTGCAAAGCATTGCGTAAATATGCGGAAAATGTGAGACCTAAACACTCACGGGGTTCGATTCGGAATATGAGGATCTTACTTTCCGAAAAACGTATTATTTGGAGGTGTTTACCACTGTATAAGTACAACCGTTTATGAATATTTGACGTAGTGGGTAAAATTATGGGCATGACATCAGAATTTGAAACAAGCGCATAGCGATTGACGGTTCTTATTTTGTCTAAAGCAGCTATTTATTCATTAATACCACTTTATGTAGTACTTACTGTGAGGAGATACTCAAAAGTATTTTGAACAGTGCATCTGCAGTAAATGCGCCTGTAATGCTTTTTTAAACTAGATTGCACCAATGATCTCTTACAATTTTCGGCATTAAAGTAAATCCTCCATTTCAGTGTCAACCACTTTGTATTTTCCAATGAGGTACTCCAGATTTTTATTGTTTCTGGTATTACATGTTTCTAATGCTATTAACAGCGTCAGTATTTTAATTAGAGTTATCCAAATGTTATTAATTGAAAATATCCATGTCTTATAATTATTCTTAACGGTGTTTTAGTTAAGCTTTTTTTAATAGAGTTTTGGAATTCTTGCGATGCCCTCATAGTAACCTGCTATTCTACCTTACGGCTTCTACAATCCTTACCATGGGAAAGAGACCCGTCACTAAAGTAATCTTGTGTGACGGGTAGTGTTGTGTTCAAGTGGTCCCACCAGGACAAAACGGACAAGAATGGAGATTCATACCTGATACCTCCAATAAGAAGTCACCGTGACCGCTAGAACCATTGCTCTTCTGCCGCCAGTAACAAAAGACATGCCGGAACCGCTTCCTGGGCATCTATTCGGTGTGCTTGCGGAGTAGTTCTCCTCAATACTCTTAATCTATCTAATTCTTTTAGCTTTCTCCTCTCCTTCCACCATCCACTCATCTTCCTTCTTTGTTGTTAAGATATTCTGACGTACTTTTCTATGCTGAACTGGTTGCATTTATTCCTTAACATAAATATCACAAAGTTTGTACTTTTAAGGTTTTCTCCTATTACTGAACCAATCGATATTCGCTCTCCATCCCAACTTGGGTATTCAAAAATGGGTGTGGTTGCATCATCTTTGTCTAAACCGCAGTATCAACATTATGTTCCTTTTTCTTATTTTATGCAAGAATTTTCCAAAGCTCCCACGTTCACTTAAGACCTGTGTCAAATGAAAACTCACCTTGTTATGGTATTCCGTGCAGACAAAAAAGAAAAGTTAAGTAAGCAAAGAAAATTGCCCGCACCGAATATCGCAACAAAACAAGGGGAATTCAAACAACTACTGTCGTACGAGCTGAAAACGTCCTAGAGTGGGGCGGATCATATAGAAAAAAATTGGAAACCTTTGGAAGTTGTTTTATTACAAACCCTTAGTTAACAAACATGGTATCAAAAGGAATATTTACTGAAACAAAACAAACATTTACGTAAACATGATATAAAGGCAAGCGTCAATTTGCATATAACAAAACATAACTCCAAAATATACAAAAATTTAAACAAATATAAATTAAGGATTATTTCCCAGTCACATACGTTCTTAACATATAAATAACAAGTACACGT
The DNA here is from genome assembly GCA_036346225.1 of Platerodrilus igneus. Taxonomy (NCBI): domain Eukaryota; kingdom Metazoa; phylum Arthropoda; class Insecta; order Coleoptera; family Lycidae; genus Platerodrilus; species Platerodrilus igneus. Next base: position 8,060,369 of record JARFIW010001093.1, read on the forward strand.
ATATGTATACAATGTTTCCTGCCCTAAATAAATACAAGAAGAAAATTATACATAATATGTACCGTAATACAAAGCTGCTACCTACCGAAGTGCACTTACTAAAAGACATAGTATAACCCTAAACTGAAGGTAGGTTTTATAGATAACCAAGTGTTAAACTTATTCTAACCTATAATTAGTAAACAATTTGGTGACAAGTTAAAGTAGGTGAAGTTGCTTTAACTCGAATTTATGTTTATCTTAATTGTGTCTTGAAAACAATCGCGTAATCAGTTTGTGCACTAACACTTGAAAGTATACTTAACAACGGCAGTCTGTAATTTATTGTGGCATAACCACGAGTTAGAAAAAAACTAAAGCGCTGGAGTGGTTATCAACCAAAAACGAATTAATTAGATTTCTTAGAAAGCATAATTCGTAACTTAAATCCGTTTGTGTGCCAAAGTGGAGCACTGCCTTCCAAGAGGACTATTCATTCAGTACGTATCCTATCGTATATCAACAGCCAGCCTCTGGTACTACCGAAGCAGATCTGAAGGTGCGTACTTGCAATTGTCGACGAACCGAAAACAATTTCACTAGTTACAGAACTTGACTCAGTTTAACTTATAAAAACCTAAGCAATGCAAAGCACCTTAAGTAACACTGCGACTTTTCAGAGTTTCATCTCGTGAAAGGACGCTGTATTGAATAGGATCTCTTCCGACGCTCGGCTAGGGTATGGGGAGGGGCGCCAAATTGTACCGTGTTATTTTTTCAAAATATTTCCCATCGACAAACTACCACCTGCAAATAATTTTCAAGGTAACAACTGCAAGGTATTCTCAGAATACCACTTGCAAACAAGCGTAATTAAGAAAGTAAATGGCTTCAATATAACATGAGGAATTCCACGAAGTATGTCCGCATGAGCAACAACGTCTGTTCTATCAGTTAGGTATATTTGCAACCCACGTGGCAAAATTATATTAGCTAAATGTATGATGGGTGACCTATTTTCTGTATAAAACCATAGAAACGTACAATTCTGTATAATACTACCGGGAAAAATAAGTAGCTAAACAGTTTTCGATTGTTCGTAGTCTGTGTCCGTAAACACCTCTGTGATAACGGAACGCGGTAATAGTATTTCGTGCTAACTCATTAAAGGTATTTATTTAAGAGATGCACGTGTTTATAACCTTATTTCAATTAACCCATAATGCTAGTATTTTTAACCTTTGCTAACCAAAACAAATCAACATAGAACAGATTTCCAATATTTGTCCTTGTGACTAAACACTTAATGAGAGTTTATAGAATGTTTAAATAAGTAATCATTTCAATTTGAAAGGTAGTCGAACTTGTTAATGAAAATTCATATAATCGTGAATACAATAAGAAATGCGAGATTAATCAGAAAATATACGTAGTAGAAATCGTACGTAACTACCTTTTAGAATTTACGACTCGCCCACGTTTTGACATGCGGTAGCGGTCTAGTAGTCCACTACACTTTCCCTTATTCAATGTTTTCCGGATTCCTTGCCATCTAATTCAAATTTCTCTCTATCTATCTGGGTTTTCCTTGCTAGAATTGTAGATGGACGCTCTCTCCAAGTTCAGTAAGTCAATTGGAAAAATATAACGGGTAATACTTCAATCCAATCAGTTCGACATGGCCGATATACCGCTATGGCTAAAATCCTTTGACATGCGAGTAGCTCGTCTTATGTTTTTAATTCTCAATGCTTGTTCCTAGATTTAGGCTGAATAAAGTAATGTCGACCGCATAGCCATGCACAAAACTCTTCGTCTCGTTTGTTTCAAGTATGATTCATAATCAGTGCATGGTACGGTAGATATTACAGTTTCGATGTTTTTTTATGATAAACTATAACTTAATATTTTCGTTAACTATTATCATTAGTCTAAACTGTATGCAGATACGAAGCTCGAAACTCTAAAATCGAATTAGGTTTTTACTGCGTTAATAACTAACTTTTGAACTCAATTAAATTTCTCGTGCAACATAATAAATGTTACTTGGCGTTTCAAAAAGACTCAAGGGACTCGTAGTTACATTAAATAGGGATGCTTTATATTTCTAAATTAATGTTAATAATTTAATTTCGAAAATAACACTAGCGTTGGTCTGTAGAGAATGGAAACTTGGAAACAAATGCAAATTGTTTCATGACCGTTTGTTCCAGCACAATAGCAAAGCTAGTATCTAAGTGAATTCAGTCGGTATGAATAAATGAACATTCTGACCCGCATTTGGTTTAATATTTTGTTTGAAGCTAATTGTTTTATTAACTCTAGTTTTCAAATACCAAGACATGCTGCATTTTATGCAATTTTAAAAATGGTTTTGTACAGGAAATGAAACTAACTGTAGCTTTTGGTTTCCTATATAACTAGTAAACTGTAGTTTTCTAAAATCTATTTAACCGTTATTTTAAGGTTTTGATATTGTTCCAGTGCGATGTATGTGGAGAAAGGCTAAAGCAATTAAGAATGTTTAATGGTTAATATTAAAAGTTAACCGGATTCTGAAAAATTGTTTAAATTTGGGCTGAACGAAATATCGCAATAGTAATGTGACTAAAGCAAATTATAATTGAAATAGTTTAACGATACTACTAATAACTACAAAGACAAATGATGTTTGTTACTTTAAGAACAATTGCTTTATTTATGTAAGGGTTCTACTGTAGGCAACACTTTTGTGGAAACTTTTTGTGTATTGCTTTATTTAGAACGCCATGCTTCATTTCGAATGTCCCTCTTCATTATATGTACTTCTCCTCTGAGAGAAATTTTAGGTATTTTTTAGCTTAATTTACCCCTAATCTCCGATGAGCCCGTAAAAGTTTATTATGGGCTTATGCATAACCTTAAACCGATAAACTTATTACTGGATTACATTCTACGTCATCAACTTTATGACGTATACACTGACATTAGTGTTGTCCCGTATAATAAAGGTTACATAATCTGGGAACAAAAGTTAGAACAATTCGTATTAGCGTAAGATCATTCGAATTCATGGATACAAGAATGTCAGTATAAGCGTAACAATTACATTATAAGTTTAAATCCCGGCTTTATAAAACCAATATGTGTGTTCATGTAACCTCAAAATTAGATTATCTTGCTCACTTCTTCTCCTTGCAATTGCATATTGCGAGTTGTTTAACTACAACTTCCGGGTAAATAATATCACCCGTACATCGTAATAGAGCGTGATTTAGATTTCATAACCTAATAACCAGTTATGTAATATCATATAAAAGGTTCTCTGATAGTTATGTAACCACATTTTAGGATTACTGTAACCCCATTTTTGACCCATAACTCTATAAGTTAATTCTTATAAGCTTATATATGGAAGTCGGTATCATATTTTGATAGGTAAGTAATCCCTATACAGATTACTGTAATCAGATATTGAGCTTCAGTTGATTTTTGTAAACATCGATGCAGCTTCATTACTCTAACAAGCATCCTACAAAACCTCATTGTTGGGTTATTTTAACACCATATTCCAGTTATTGAATCGCTCTTTAACCTTATAATCGGGGTATTTTTAATGCTATAAGAAGATGACTTTTACCCGCATATTTGATATTTCGAATTATACGAAAATTTGATTTAGTGCATGGCGAAAATTTTCCCATTTTCTTGATTAGGTATTTATAGAATGTTCACAAGATAAAAGGCTACCCTTCTTTTAACCGAATTGTAATTTTCTGAAAGTTGTTCTTTGTCTATACCTGCCGCTTTTTAGCAAATGAAATGCAATTACAATCCAGCCAAGCGAAAACTGTTCCCTTTTAACTTGCTAACATTCATTAGACACCTAAGAAAAGAAAAATGGAAAAATGTTAACAGAGCACTATAACAAAATATTTCTATATTTGAAAATATCAAATATTGGTCTAATAGTAATCGTAATACAGCATCAAAGTATTGTAAGTAACCAAAAACATTGCAGCTTTTCAAGAAATTGTTTAATTATTCATATAAAAAGGAGATCGTGGAAGCAGTCATAAACAATTTGTATCAAACCCCTAATTTCTATTAATATAAAAGAACACAGCCAAAATCACACCTCACGTTTTTTGGAAAAAAGTTTTTGTAGTGTATGCCACTCATTCCTTTATTTAAAAATGTTCTCAACTAATAAGCACACTGTCACACTTTTTTATACTTCTTGAAGTTAGCACTGTAAAAAATTAGCTAGGGCACAAAATGTGTACTGTACTATTTAATATAAGTAAGTTTTACACAGGATACTGAAAATGTTAGGACAATTTATGGTTAACTCAACAAATCAAAATATAGAACGGCCTTCCCAAAATTGGTGAATATAGAACCAAAATACTTACCTTTAACTTTTCTATTGTCAAAAACATGTACATGGACTAGAGATCTTTCACTTGAGACTGTGCTTACTCCTCAACTATTGTACGGTTGTACGCACAAATGTTAATTAAGAACCTCTCGCATTTCATAAATATATTGTTAACACCCATCATTTAAATTTTTACAAGGAAATTAAGCTTATACAAAAATCCCAAAAATTATGATGTATTGGACCTACTGATAAAACTTATTAATTTGAGAATGAAAAATGTATTTGACCATAAATTTTACATTAAGTTATATACGAATATATACAAAAAATACTTTTGAATAGTTAGACTGTTATACATATTTATATTTTATATTTAGAACAAAATTAAGCATATATAAAAATTCAAAAATTGTGATGCATTAGATCTAATAATAAAACTCATTAATCTGAGAATGAAAAATGTATAAATGTATTGACATATTATAATTAATTTTATTTTAAGTTACTTAATATATACAAAACTAGTTAGATATATTAATAAACAATCCGGTTCAATCAATTGAAACTTAATTAATCGAGTGGCTATCCGAGGATGGGTCCATGTCAGTTGCGTGTCCACAGTCGTGCACCAAGATAGTCGTCACTGGTTGAGGGTCGGCTGTTGTCATTTCCTTGACCCAAGGTACCCAGGGAAGTCTAAACCGGGCTCTCTCTCCAACGGATGGGATTATAAGTTTTAGGTCATTTTCATTTAAAAGCTGCATTGTTGCTCTGTCCACAGAGTGATCTATAGTATAATAAGATTATGCCTTGGTAAAGAAAGAAAAATCATAGGTATATTAAACACATATACAGGGTGTCCAAGACGAGCTGGCATTAAAAGTTATCTTAAAAACTACAAAAACTAGAAAACTGAAATTTTGAACAAGGTGAATCTAGCTAAAATATTGCCAACTACGTGCAACTTCCGGTTATACCAGAAGTAGTACTCAACTTCGTTATTTTAAATGGCACACCCTATATGTTATTACATATTTGAATAGTGCTTGAGCAAAGGATTAATTTGGTATAAGAGTTTATATAACTATCTTTAATTGTTTGCTTGCAGGAAGGTTTTTGTCTTAAAAAAGGGTGCACTTTGAAAAATCATAAAATCGGAATAATAAATATTTTTTCGAAACCGTTTGTACGTTGTGTTTCCATAACACCTTAACAAATGTTTATTAATAACATTAGTTATGTAGCCTTCTCCATTGTAAAGGATGAAAAAAATGCGAATTGTCAAATTATGTAATTTTTTTTAAATTGACCCCCTTATACCAAATAAATTCTTTGCTCAAGCACTATTTAAATATGTAATAACATATAAAATATGCCATTTAAAATAACAAAATTGAGCACTACTTCCGATATAACCGGAAATTGTACGTAGTTGGCAATATCTTAGCTTGATTCTCCTTGTTCGATAATCCCTGCATACAAAATTTAAATTTTCTAATTTTTGTAGATTTGGATATACCTTTAATGAAAGCTCGTCGTGGGAAACTCTGTATTTAGTCGAATATAATTTCTAGAGAACGATTTTGACAGCTGTTATTAAAATTCCGGGGATTTTCAAATTTCAATGGCAAGTTAACTCATTTTAAAATATTTCAAACACACCTACAATTAGTCAAAATATTTGAAAATTAAATCTCTTGAAAAGTATAACAATTAGGAATTGGAAAAGCGAATATTGAAAATAAAGATCTCGAAAGGGTATTAAAAAATTGCTATTGTGAGTAGACAATACACAGGATGTCCCATTTAAAATCTCCGATTTGCCTAACTTTGAAAATAAAATTGCTTATATTAATTTGGGTTGATAGGACTGGGCTGTATGTTTCAATTTCAATGTAATAAAACAACAATTTTCAGCCACTATAGGCCACTAATAGCATTAACATATTCGACAAACTTTCAATGTTCCTCTATGAATTCAATATGGGTGTGTTTGTGTGTATCTTTAGAATTTTGAAATTCAGATTTTAGGTTTAGAATCAGTTAGAAGAAGTAAACAAGAACTTGTATGATGTAGAGTTTGTGTCGGTTTGTACCTATTAGGATAAAAAAGAAGAAACATGATTATCCTATGTAGTTTACAAAGAATTATGTTCATCTTATAGGTATAAAAGCAATGACTACACTTCACTTAACTACCAGTAGTACTACTAGTTGCTGTTTGATTAACTTCATAAATGCTTCATAAAAACAATGGCAAAATAGTGTGTTTAATTTATAACAATGATATTTATTTTCAAACCTAAGTCGACTTTCTGAGAAGTGGGAAAACTATTAAACGGCCATTTTTTACTTTTCCCAGTATATGTGGCTGCTCTTTCAGAATTTTAAACAAAAAATTTTTTATTTGAAAATAGAATTAAAAATGATCCAATAGTTCTGAACACGCGGTTTTTGAATGGAAATATTGGACGGACGTTCCCTGTATTTTTATGCTTTAAAGAATTTATTATCAAACTTTTATAATAACAACAGGTACACTTACCGGAGCAATTCCCATATAAAATTAAATCGAATTAAATAATTGCAGCTCCGAGCAACCACCTCACCGCATCGTCGTAGAAGAGGTCCAGAATATACCACACAACTGCAAAGTCCATTTTTTAGCACTGTCCACCAAAAACTAAATACATGCGGAAACGAGCGTGTGTGAAATAGCATCTTACTATTATCATTTCATGTGTACTTAAAAATGCAATTACACGTTAAACTTATTATTCTTATTGCACACGACTTAATAATTTGTATAATTATGTAATATAAGTTGTCAGTGTCAAGAGGATGACACATTGAAAGCTTAATTTCACGAACGGCATCGCATCACGAGCGTCTCGCGGCAGTAATGACGCGGCTGCAATGACAGTTGTAGACAGATTGAGGTTACTTAATTTTTTTTGTTTACATAAATTGGATGAAGTCTGTGTTAATGTTAAATTGATTGTTTATCTCGTTATTTATATAGGAGTAAAAATTAAATATTTGCCAAGATTGTGGTTCTGAATTTACGTAAAATAAAACTTTGTATGGCCACTTAACAAAATTTCATGATTTGAATATAAGAGACCAGTTTCTATAAGCAACCAACTATGGATAAAAAAGAAGTTAAATTCAGTGCAATGAAGGAAATTAGCTTTACGCGAATGTTATCTATATATGTTAGCTCTTGTATGTAAACAACTTGGTATGTTGTACTAACTTGTTGCCATTCTAGGTATCTTTCGTACTTGTGCCAATATTCAGTTTAAAGGTAGTTTGCTGGTATTTCTTTAATTTGATTTGTAAATTATTAATTACTTGAGTGAAATGTGTTTAGTAATAGTAATAGAGGCTTGAGATTTCAAAAATTGTATTTTTATTTTTTAAAAAGTGAACACGTTATGTACCCATATACATTCTCAATAAATACCTAAATTAATTAAGAAAGAAACTAATTTTATTTTGTCGAGAATTTTGTTTGCACCGTCAGTCGACTAAAATATGTAAAAAAACAAGGTACAAAATTAAGATTATTTTGGTACTCCAACTAAAAGTAAAACTAAAATACTACACTGTAAATTTAAGAACACTCAATCCGACAGAATTGACGAAATTACAATAACTTACCAGCGCTCGTAACACTGATAAAAACAAAGTGAGAACTGAGGATTAAATTAGATTAGTCGCGTACTTGTAGTTTTCCCATCAAAATCGCTGGGATTGTAATGATTTCCAGTAATCTGTACATGTATTTCTGCGAGTGGTTTCCCCATTGGATTTTATTCCCAAACAAGAGAAAGAAGAACAAAATCCAACCGTATAAGCTTTAGCGTTAATTAAACCTACTTTCTACTGAGGTAATACACTGTCTTATCTTAACATAAAATCAGGTGATGTATGATCAGATCTTGTATGAACAGTAACATTAATGTTTGAGTTATTAACCAAACCATCCCTAATAAAAATTTCTTCTGTTAGGGTAGGCTTTTTAAGATCATTATTCCTTGTTGATTTCTTCTTTGTTGAAAAAAGCCGCACCTTATGTTCAACTTTTTTATTAATATTAATCTCCTCTGTAGTTTTTAGATCAATAGATTTTTTTTTATTTAATGTGTCAATGATTTTATCAAATTGCCTTATTATACGCAGATGTTCGTCGTCAGTTAACGAAGCATTCTCACATAGGCCTATTATTAGCTCAGTTTTTTTATTAATATCATTTTTTGAAGATTTTGCTTCATGTAAAATATTACTGCTGCAAAGTTCATTAATGTTACTAATATGCAAAGGTGTGGCAATGTCAAGATTCGATTTATAAAACTGTATCGCACAAGCATGTATGTGTTTGCAAATGTTAAGCTTTATCATGTTGTCAATACAGGTGCATTGAAATGTATGAACACATATGCTGCACTTTGTACAACTTAGGCATGAACCTTCACAGGCCTCATCTACTCTGGTAACTTGATACTGTTGAAAAACACAAGTGGACGACGTAACTAAAAATTCCTTAAATACTCCCTGTATGTTTGTTGTGGTTTGTTTAGCATTCTTCTTAATCTTCTTTGGGAATGAAACCACTCATAGTTTTTAAAATCTATTTTATTTACGTTTCGATCCATGACCTAGGATCGTTGTCAAAATAATAAAAACTTCAAGTTTGACGTTTATGACATAAATTGAAGGTTACTTTGATTTATTGATGTTTGAAATATTTGGTTTGAGTACACTAAGCAAAAATTTTTAAAGTTTAAAAGAATGATTGCCTTCAATTTGTGTTGCGACCTGGGATCGACTTTCCTATGGTAGCCAATACGCTTAACGTGAAATCAGCTGATTAATTTTTATTGGTGAATTTTATATAAATTCAATAATTTGGGAAACATTTTTTAACATGTTTCTATTTATACAATTGAGAGATTTCTGATTTTATGTCTTATTTTACCGAGATTCAGTGAAGGGGGTTAAGCAACCTGTGGCTACCAAGATCCCCCAACATTTATAATTTGCCGAAATAATGGTTTTCTAGTTAATATGCACATTGTTATGTAATTAGTTATTGTATGTATAAATAGAAATTATGTATGTAGGCTGTATTTCATGTTAATATCGCAAGGAAAACCCAGGAAAAACTTGCAATGCTACCTAGATATTGTGGGCATTTGATCTTCATTTGTTATTTCTTTTGTTATTTCTTTTAGTAATGGAATCCATTGTTTACTGAAAGTCACGGATTCGTTTGCAACGCAGTTATTTTTATGTAGGGTTATATAGGCAGCTTCTTTGATTTTGCGTTTTGGTGGTTTCTTCTTTGTCGATAATTTTGCATCTTCCCATTTTATTTTATGACTGGAGTCCCATGCATGTTGGCAAATCATGGATTTTTCAAATTTTCTATTTTTATATATGATTTATGTTCTCTTAATCGAACTTCAAATGGTCTGGAAGTTTCTCCTATATAAAACTTATTACATTCGCACGGTATTTTGTAGATACAGTTTTTGAATTTTGTATTGCGTTTTTGGGTTTTGTTTTTGTTAATTGTGCTCTTAGTGTATTGTTGGTTCTAAATACTGTTTTAATTCTAAATTTGTTTCCTATTCTTTGAATTTTTCGGAGAATCCTTTTATGTATGGTATTGAGAGCATTTTGTGGTGTGTATCGTTGTTTTGTTTTCTTTTCTTTATTTTTAGGGTTTTTATTCATTTCTTTCTCTATTATTCTTTTAGGATATTTGTTTTCTATTAGTGTACATCTGATTAGGTCTTTCTCTTTCTTTAAAATTTCTTCGTTTGATGATATTAATTTTTCTCTATCATACATGGTTTTGATAATTCCTCGTTTGACACATTGTGCGTGGTTTGAATCGAAGTTTAAGTATCTGTTTGTGTGCGTTGGTTTTCTATATACCGATGTATTAATTGTTGTATCGTTTTTGCTAACTAGAATATCTAAAACGGAAGTTTTCCATGTTGTTCTAATTCATATGTGAATTTAATAGTTGGTTCTATTTTGTTAATTGACTGTACAAAGTTTTAATTAATTCTATATTATGAGGCCAAATAGCATAAACATCATCAACGTATCTCCACCAGATCAATGGTTTCGATTTTTGTGTGAATATCACATCTTTTCGAATTCCTCCATGAATATATTACTGAAGATTGGGGATAGTGGACTTCCCATTGCCATTCCGAAGCTTTGTTTGTAAAATTGATCATTTATTTGAAAATATGTGGTATTTACGCATAAACCAAGTAATTCCATAATCGATGATATACTTAGTTTTGTTCTTTCTTTAAGATTGCCATCTTTTCGAGTTTGTTTTTATAATATTAAGCGTTTTGTTTATAGGGACATTTGTAAAGAGATTTACTACATCGAAGCTTACCATTGTGTGTGTATTTTCAATTTTATGTTTGATAGTTTTTCTAAAAGTGTTGGTTGTTTTTAATGAAAGAATCCGTTTTGCCTGCTAATGGATTTATAATTTTTAGTAGAAATTTTGCTAAATTATGGCATGGTGAATCTATTGAGCTTACGATAGGTCTTAGAGGAATGTCTTTTTTATGAATTTTGGTAGACCGTAAAAGTGGGGTGGTTTACTGTAATGTGGGACTAGTTTACTTCTTTCTTTGTCTTCGAATTCATTTTAAATTTAAATAGAGTTTTGTATATTTTATTTTCAATTGATTTTGTTGGGTCCGTTTCTAAACTGGTGTAATTCTCAGTGTTCAATAGTTCGTTGACTTTTGTGTCGTAATCGTTTTATTCATTATTACTGTTGCATTGCCTTTGTCAGCAGGTAGAATTATAATTGAGTTATCGTTTTTAGATTGCGAATTGCTTTTATTTCGTTATTACTTACATTTGGCTTTATTTTGTGATTCTTTTCTATTTCGATTTTACATCGTATTCTAAATTCGTTTGCTTGATCTTCTTCGAGTTGGTTTGCTGTTTTCTCAATACAGCTAATTATTTCAAAGGTTGGTATTGATTTTGGTGTTACTGCAAAATTAAGGCCTTTTGAAAGAATTGATTTTTCTGTGTCGTTAATAGTTCTGTTTGATAAATTTATCACGGTGTTTAGCATGGTGTTCCTGTTTTCTAACGTTTTAGTTTGTGTGTTATTTTTCTCTATAAATAGGTTATTAAATTTCTTTATGTGAATTTCTTTTGTTTGGAAAATACTGATTCGTAGTAGGTTTTGCACTAACGAGAATTTTATCAAAATCATATTTTGTTACCTTTATTCGTATGAAATTTATAATGCCCTCAATATCTTGTTTTAACTTATAAATAATGTGTCGGTGGTTTTGTAGTCTTTCCCTCATCATACTGTAACTTGCTCTTTCGAGAATTCTTGATAGTTTATTGCTTGTCTTTCCAAATTTGATTCTAAATCCTTTTGGTATTATTTCGTTGTTTCTGCACTTTATTAGGAATGTGAGTGAATTTTTGGAATGCGATAGCTTTAGGTTTAGATTGTCCAACTGTCTAAAACAAATACAAATTTCAGGCCCATACCTGACTTGTAAATACTCCTGTATGTTTGTTGTGGTTTGTTTAGCATTCTTCTTAATCTTCTTTGGGAATGAAACCACTCATAGTTTTTAAAATCTATTTTATTTACGTTTCGATCCATGACCTAGGATCGTTGTCAAAATAATAAAAACTTCAAGTTTGACGTTTATGACATAAATTGAAGGTTACTTTGATTTATTGATGTTTGAAATATTTGGTTTGAGTACACTAAGCAAAAATTTTTAAAGTTTAAAAGAATGATTGCCTTCAATTTGTGTTGCGACCTGGGATCGACTTTCCTATGGTAGCCAATACGCTTAACGTGAAATCAGCTGATTAATTTTTATTGGTGAATTTTATATAAATTCAATAATTTGGGAAACATTTTTTAACATGTTTCTATTTATACAATTGAGAGATTTCTGATTTTATGTCTTATTTTACCGAGATTCAGTGAAGGGGGTTAAGCAACCTGTGGCTACCAAGATCCCCCAACATTTATAATTTGCCGAAATAATGGTTTTCTAGTTAATATGCACATTGTTATGTAATTAGTTATTGTATGTATAAATAGAAATTTTTTTCCGTTTTTAGATATTCTAGTTAGCAAAAACGATACAACAATTAATACATCGGTATATAGAAAACCAACGCACACAAACAGATACTTAAACTTCGATTCAAACCACGCACAATGTGTCAAACGAGGAATTATCAAAACCATGTATGATAGAGCAAAATTAATATCATCAAACGAAGAAATTTTAAAGAAAGAGAAACACCTAATCAGATGTACACTAATAGAAAACAAATATCCTAAAAGAATAATAGAAAAGAAATGAATAAAAACCCTAAAAATAAAGAAAAGAAAACAAAACAACGAGACACACCACAAAATGCTCTCAATACCATACATAAAAGGATTCTCCGAAAAAATTCAAAGAATAGGAAACAAATTTAGAATTAAAACAGTATTTAGAACCAACAATACACTAAGAGCACAATTAACAAAAACAAAACCCAAAAACGCAATACAAAATTCAAAAAACTGTATCTACAAAATACCGTGCGAATGTAATAAGTTTTATATAGGAGAAACTTCCAGACCATTTGAAGTTCGATTAAGAGAACATAAATCATATATAAAAAATAGAAAATTTGAAAAATCCATGATTTGCCAACATGCATGGGACTCCAGTCATAAAATAAAATGGGAAGATGCAAAAATTATCGACAAAGAAGAAAACCACCAAAAACGCAAAATCAAAGAAGCTGCCTATATAACCCTACATAAAAATAACTGCGTTGCAAACGAATCCGTGACTTTCAGTAAACAATGGATTCCATTACTAAAAGAAATAACAAAAGAAATAACAAATGAAGATCAAATGCCCACAATATCTAGCTAGCATTGCAAGTTTTTCCTGGGTTTTCCTTGCGATATTAACATGAAATACAGCCTACATACATAATTTCTATTTATACATACAATAACTAATTACATAACAATGTGCATATTAACTAGAAAACCATTATTTCGGCAAATTATAAATGTTGGGGGATCTTGGTAGCCACAGGTTGCTTAACCCCCTTCACTGAATCTCGGTAAAATAAGACATAAAATCAGAAATCTCTCAATTGTATAAATAGAAACATGTTAAAAAATGTTTCCCAAATTATTGAATTTATATAAAATTCACCAATAAAAATTAATCAGCTGATTTCACGTTAAGCGTATTGGCTACCATAGGAAAGTCGATCCCAGGTCGCAACACAAATTGAAGGCAATCATTCTTTTAAACTTTAAAATTTTGCTTAGTGTACTCAAACCAAATATTTCAAACATCAATAAATCAAAGTAACCTTCAATTTATGTCATAAACGTCAAACTTGAAGTTTTATTATTTTGACAACGATCCTAGGTCATGGATCGAAACGTAAATAAAATAGATTTTAAAAACTATGAGTGGTTTCATTCCCAAAGAAGATTAAGAAGAATGCTAAACAAACCACAACAAACATACAGGAGTATTTACAAGTCAGGTATGGGCCTGAAATTTGTATTTGTTTTAGACAGTTGGACAATCTAAACCTAAAGCTATCGCATTCCAAAAATTCACTCACATTCCTAATAAAGTGCAGAAACAACGAAATAATACCAAAAGGATTTAGAATCAAATTTGGAAAGACAAGCAATAAACTATCAAGAATTCTCGAAAGAGCAAGTTACAGTATGATGAGGAAAGACTACAAAACCACCGACACATTATTTATAAGTTAAAACAAGATATTGAGGGCATTATAAATTTCATACGAATAAAGGTAACAAAATATGATTTTGATAAAATTCTCGTTAGTGCAAAACCTACTACGAATCAGTATTTTCCAAACAAAAGAAATTCACATAAAGAAATTTAATAACCTATTTATAGAGAAAAATAACACACAAACTAAAACGTTAGAAAACAGGAACACCATGCTAAACACCGTGATAAATTTATCAAACAGAACTATTAACGACACAGAAAAATCAATTCTTTCAAAAGGCCTTAATTTTGCAGTAACACCAAAATCAATACCAACCTTTGAAATAATTAGCTGTATTGAGAAAACAGCAAACCAACTCGAAGAAGATCAAGCAAACGAATTTAGAATACGATGTAAAATCGAAATAGAAAAGAATCACAAAATAAAGCCAAATGTAAGTAATAACGAAATAAAAGCAATTCGCAATCTAAAAAACGATAACTCAATTATAATTCTACCTGCTGACAAAGGCAATGCAACAGTAATAATGAATAAAAACGATTACGACACAAAAGTCAACGAACTATTGAACACTGAGAATTACACCAGTTTAGAAACGGACCCAACAAAATCAATTGAAAATAAAATATACAAAACTCTATTTAAATTTAAAAATGAATTCGAAGACAAAGAAAGAAGTAAACTAGTCCCACATTACAGTAAACCACCCCACTTTTACGGTCTACCAAAAATTCATAAAAAAGACATTCCTCTAAGACCTATCGTAAGCTCAATAGATTCACCATGCCATAATTTAGCAAAATTTCTACTAAAATTATAAATCCATTAGCAGGCAAAACGGATTCTTTCATTAAAAACAACCAACACTTTTTAGAAAACTATCAAACATAAAATTGAAAATACACACACAATGGTAAGCTTCGATGTAGTAAATCTCTTTACAAATGTCCCTATAAACAAAACGCTTAATATTATAAAAACAAACTCGAAAAGATGGCAATCTTAAAGAAAGAACAAAACTAAGTATATCATCGATTATGGAATTACTTGGTTTATGCGTAAATACCACATATTTTCAAATAAATGATCAATTTTACAAACAAAGCTTCGGAATGGCAATGGAAGTCCACTATCCCCACTCTTCAGTAATATATACATGGAGGAATTCGAAAAAGATGTGATATTCACACAAGAATCGAAACCATTGATCTGGTGGAGATACGTTGATGATGTTTATGCTATTTGGCCTCATAATATAGAATTAATTAAAAACTTTGTACAGTCAATTAACAAAATAGAACCAACTATTAAATTCACATATGAATTAGAACAACATGGAAAACTTCCGTTTTTAGATATTCTAGTTAGCAAAAACGATACAACAATTAATACATCGGTATATAGAAAACCAACGCACACAAACAGATACTTAAACTTCGATTCAAACCACGCACAATGTGTCAAACGAGGAATTATCAAAACCATGTATGATAGAGCAAAATTAATATCATCAAACGAAGAAATTTTAAAGAAAGAGAAAGACCTAATCAGATGTACACTAATAGAAAACAAATATCCTAAAAGAATAATAGAGAAAGAAATGAATAAAAACCCTAAAAATAAAGAAAAAGAAAACAAAAACAACGATACACACCACAAAATGCTCTCAATACCATACATAAAAGGATTCTCCGAAAAAATTCAAAGAATAGGAAACAAATTTAGAATTAAAACAGTATTTAGAACCAACAATACACTAAGAGCACAATTAACAAAAACAAAACCCAAAAACGCAATACAAAATTAAAAAAAACTGTATCTACAAAATACCGTGCGAATGTAATAAGTTTTATATATGAGAAACTTCCAGACCATTTGAAGTTCGATTAAGAGAACATAAATCATATATAAAAATAGAAAATTTGAAAATCCATGATTTGCCAACATGCATGGGACTCCAGTCATAAAATAAAATGGGAAGATGCAAAATTATCGACAAAGAAGAAAACCACCAAAAACGCAAAATCAAAGAAGCTGCCTATATAACCCTACATAAAAATAACTGCGTTGCAAACGAATCCGTGACTTTCAGTAAACAATGGATTCCATTACTAAAAGAAATAACAAAAGAAATAACAATTTTAGATCATATGCCCACAATATCTAGGTAGCATTGCAAGTTTTCCTGGGTTTTCCTTGCGATATTAACATGAAATACAGCCTACATACATAATTTCTATTTATACATACAATAACTAATTACATAACAATGTGCATATTAACTAGAAAACCATTATTTCGGCAAATTATAAATGTTGGGGATCTTGGTAGCCACAGGTTGCTTAACCCCTTCACTGAATCTCGGTAAAATAAGACATAAAATCAGAAATCTCTCAATTGTATAAATAGAAACATGTTAAAAATGTTTCCCAAATTATTGAATTTATATAAAATTCACCAATAAAAATTAATCAGCTGATTTCACGTTAAGCGTATTGGCTACCATAGGAAAGTCGATCCCAGGTCGCAACACAAATTGAAGGCAATCATTCTTTTAAACTTTAAAAATTTTTGCTTAGTGTACTCAAACCAAATATTTCAAACATCAATAAATCAAAGTAACCTTCAATTTATGTCATAAACGTCAAACTTGAAGTTTTTATTATTTTGACAACGATCCTAGGTCATGGATCGAAACGTAAATAAAATAGATTTTAAAAACTATGAGTGGTTTCATTCCCAAAGAAGATTAAAAATTCCTTATCATTTTCCATACGTCTAATAAAATCTGATGTAATTGTTATCCTTGCTTTATGACTTTGTTTAATTCTATTATTTTTGTTCTTGGAAGTATTCTTTGCAAGTTTAATTATATGTTTAAACAAGCTATCTTGAGCAATTTTCATTACTGCATTAATGCTTATGTCCAAACGTTTTATTTTCCGACCTTCCAAATACACATACTTTAAAACTTTGTGCATCGATTTAAGATACATGTTAGTGTTTATTTCTAAACCCAATCGATAGCAATATGCCCAAGATGTTGGACGATTTGCATAATTATTATAAAAATATTCAGCAATTTTTCTTGTTTTAAAGCAGAATCACGAACATCATCCAATATATGTTGAAATGTAACACCTTCATTTAATTTTCCTGAAACACATCAACTGTAAAATTTTAAACTAGAATTTTATGTTCGAAAATACCTGCAATTTCTGCTTTACTCTCTTTACTTAAAAAAAACACGACCAATATCGTTGGTATGTCCAACATGAGTTGTCCAGAAAGCTACTGCAACAGGCCCATCGTTCTTTATGTATCACACAAAAATTTACAAGTTATAGTAACTGGTTTCCTATATTCAAAATCATCAATCTTTCTTAAATGGGCATACAAATTCTTCTTTTGTGTAAACTCAAAACCACAATCTTGGCAAGTATTAATTTTTTACTCCTCGTTTTAACAAAAACAAAACCCAAAAACGCAATACAAAATTAAAAAAAACTGTATCTACAAAATACCGTGCGAATGTAATAAGTTTTATATATGAGAAACTTCCAGACCATTTGAAGTTCGATTAAGAGAACATAAATCATATATAAAAAATAGAAAATTTGAAAAATCCATGATTTGCCAACATGCATGGGACTCCAGCCATAAAATAAAATGGGAAGATGCAAAATTATCGACAAAGAAGAAAACCACCAAAACGCAAAATCAAAGAAGCTGCCTATATAACCCTACATAAAAATAACTGCGTTGCAAACGAATCCGTGACTTTCAGTAAACAATGGATTCCATTACTAAAAGAAATAACAAAAGAAATAACAAATGAAGATCAAATGCCCACAATATCTAGGTAGCATTGCAAGTTTTCCTGGGTTTTCCTTGCGATATTAACATGAAATACAGCCTACATACATAATTTCTATTTATACATACAATAACTAATTACATAACAATGTGCATATTAACTAGAAAACCATTATTTCGGCAAATTATAAATGTTGGGGATCTTGGTAGCCACAGGTTGCTTAACCCCTTCACTGAATCTCGGTAAAATAAGACATAAAATCAGAAATCTCTCAATTGTATAAATAGAAACATGTTAAAAATGTTTCCCAAATTATTGAATTTATATAAAATTCACCAATAAAATTAATCAGCTGATTTCACGTTAAGCGTATTGGCTACCATAGGAAAGTCGATCCCAGGTCGCAACACAAATTGAAGGCAATCATTCTTTTAAACTTTAAAAATTTTTGCTTAGTGTACTCAAACCAAATATTTCAAACATCAATAAATCAAAGTAACCTTCAATTTATGTCATAAACGTCAAACTTGAAGTTTTATTATTTTGACAACGATCCTAGGTCATGGATCGAAACGTAAATAAAATAGATTTTAAAACTATGAGTGGTTTCATTCCCAAAGAAGATTAAAAATTCCTTATCATTTTCCATACGTCTAATAAAATCTGATGTAATTGTTATCCTTGCTTTATGACTTTGTTTAATTCTATTATTTTTGTTCTTGGAAGTATTCTTTGCAAGTTTAATTATATGTTTAAACAAGCTATCTCGAGCAATTTTCATTACTGCATTAATGCTTATGTCCAAACGTTTTATTTTCCGACCTTCCAAATACACATACTTTAAAACTTTGTGCATCGATTTAAGATACATGTTAGTGTTTATTTCTAAACCCAATCGATAGCAATATGCCCAAGATGTTGGACGATTTGCATAATTATTATAAAAATATTCAGCAATTTTTCTTGTTTTAAAGCAGAATCACGAACATCATCCAATATATGTTGAAATGTAACACCTTCATTTAATTTTCCTGAAACACATCAACTGTAAAATTTTAAACTAGAATTTTATGTTCGAAAATACCTGCAATTTCTGCTTTACTCTCTTTACTTAAAAAAAACACGACCAATATCGTTGGTATGTCCAACATGAGTTGTCCAGAAAGCTACTGCAACAGACCCATCATTCTTTATGTATCACACAAAAATTTACAAGTTATAGTAACTGGTTTCCTATATTCAAAATCATCAATCTTTCTTAAATGGGCATACAAATTCTTCTTTTGTGTAAACTCAAAACCACAATCTTGGCAAGTATTAATTTTTTACTCCTCGTTTACAAATAACACGATAAACAAAATTAATAGGTAATTTTCACAGATCTCATTCACTATATGTAAACAAAAAAATTAAGTAACCTCAATCTGTCTACAACTGTCATTGCAACCGCGTCATTTCTGCCGCGAGACGCAAGTATCGCATCGATGCAACATTGTTCACCAAATTGTAAATATGCTTTTATTCCATATTATTATTTATCAAATAATTCAAAAATTTATATTAAAAACAGTACCTTATTTCTAATTCTACTTACATACCAAAAGTAACATAATATTCTATGTACATACCTGCAAACGTTTCTATGAGATGCGGAAAGCTCCAACAAATTAGTAGATCAACTGCAAATGGATCGGCCATTTACTGCAATATTCAATGTTTGTACTTAGGTACAAAAATATAGGTACACCAAAACTTGCAGCACTATTCACTTTATAAGACGCTATGAACATGAACAGGATGTCTTGCGTATGAGCACTTACAATTACAACGCCAAACTAATC
This sequence comes from Platerodrilus igneus, assembly GCA_036346225.1. NCBI lineage: Eukaryota > Metazoa > Arthropoda > Insecta > Coleoptera > Lycidae > Platerodrilus > Platerodrilus igneus. The sequence continues at coordinate 8,080,197 of JARFIW010001093.1, forward strand.
TTTCTGCTCCAATAATCAAAAAAATCTATTTCTAGGAAGTACTGGAAATAATAACGTACGGTATGCTTGTATTGAAATTGCAAAACGCAATTGAGTGGTTTCTCACGCTTGTGTTGCAGTTATTCGAGCTTACGCGACCCAATATTTTGGTACGAGAACCTCATATCGAGAGCTCTCAAATATTGATATTACTTAATTTTGTATGTGAATTACGGAACCACATATTAATTGTACGCTGGTTCAAGGATCAGAATTCATGAAGGAATGGATAAATAACCACAATAGTGAGCTTACAAAGCCCATTCTAGGTGTATGAATGAATGACAATGTCAACTTTATTGAAATTTAATAACTAAACATTTTGAAACCTAATAACTGTATTAGACAATTCCATACATACATACTGACTAGATATTGTCTAGTTTATTTCAAAAATATTAGGCATAAATAAAACAAGCAACATTAACAAGAACATTGAGAATCATTTCTAGAAAATTAAATTATGGTATATTGTGCGCATTGTTGTACGTTTTAAGAAGCACAGTTCGGAGGGTATGACTATAGTTTTAATCAAACCCATGCAATAAAGTATATTACAATAATGTTAGTAACATCATATTTTTGTTCCATTTAAACCTAAACAAAAGTTACGAATAACGAGATATCAAGGGTACATTACCTTATAACTAAGGTGACATTATAAATTTTACCTGTTATTCAAGGTTACGATCAGTCTTGTAAGCCAATTCATTACCTCCAATTACGAATAATCTTGGAATGAAATTCTATAAGTTCATCCTAATGACGTCATACGTTTCATAATTTCAGATTGACATGTTTACCACCACTTTTCAATTCTGGTTAGGGCCAAGTTCAAAATAAAATTACAATTTTTAATTGGAACTTCATATTACGCTTCTTTACTTTTATATTTAGGGTAAAATCTTATAAGGGGTATAATATACTCTTGATTTTGTTTGACCTTAATTTACGCCTAAATTTCAGACAAAATTTCTCTCAGGGTCATGACTATTCACAGAATAAAACAAACACGATTTACTTTTAGGATCAGCTACTTTTTCTTCAACCATAATTTGAGAAAAATTAAAGGATATTTATTTTTTAAGTTTAAGCCAATGCTTTTGAACCCACGCATTGACTTATTATAATTTTTTAGACACCGACTCTCTTAGTTCAAATTAATGTGTATTCAAAATATAATTTAATTTGTTATCCGTATTTAGGCTGAATGGGATTTCAATTTTGGAACTTTGTTTAAGGCGGAATATTAAGAAGGTTGTTCCACGTAAAAAGTTTGTTTGCGAAAGCTTTAAAAAGTAAGAAGATTCAAATTGCAGTCCATTTTTGCGGTCTTTTAATATCAATTTTTAATAAATTGTACAATTGAATGATTATAAAATAATAATATCAATAAGAACCTAAATACAAACACTACATTCTAAAACAGAAAAAGGAAAATTTTATCGCTTTAAAATATTTTTTATGCACATGAAATCAATCTTGTCCCTGAAAATGTTCTAGGAGCCACTAGTAAATCTACTTGCAGCTAATTAAAAAGCTTCGTTTTTCAATATCTAAATATGTGCAAACCCGCCTACCGCTTATTTTTCTAGTTACTTCACATTCGTATAGATAGAAATTTAGATATAAAAATATGTTAATTTCGTAGTGCAAATAGTATTGAAATCATGGTAGATAACTCCAAATATTCAAATACTCATACATTACAACCATAAAGAATTTATTGCGAACGTAAACAAATGACACGCTTTCGTATCCAATGTAAAATGTGTGAAAACAAGATGACCCGTCACGTAAAAAGAACGACATTGCCCTCGAAAATCGAGCAGTTAGACGAACTACCCGTGAGAATGAAAAATGACATATTACGGCTCCCGGACGAAAAACTTATAAAACTCACGGATAATAAACGAGGGGATTGATCTATATATTATCTTCAGTTATGCGAAAACAGAAATCAAAGCAGCACTCGAACTTCGACTGATATGCAACCGTCGCAGTATGGTATAAGGTTCATTAAACCAAACAACAAATTGTATTTTTTTTTGCTTTCTAATGCGCGATGGTCGTTTCTTATGGAATTCTTTAGGCTAATTATGAATCTGTTAACAGAATTTTTTATCAGCTTCCTGCTAAAACTTATTCACATTTTATAGGTGAAGGTTTTATTATGTAATGTGTACTTTTGTTATAATAACAAATCTCAAAATTTTTTTTAATGTGATATTCGTTTGAGGGTATCTCTGATTAGGTTCCAACAATAATCTGGATTCACGGCAGTGCTTCACTTCCCTTAGTATCGGTTTTCACTATGCATAATATCTTGGTGGAACCTTTTACTATGTTCGTTAATCACAAACCCTAAATTTGCAGGGAAAGAGTCCAAAATGCAAGTAGAAGGAATTAATCTTCAAAGATATGTTACAACCCATATCGCTGCATGTAGAAATTATGAATTCACAAATTTTTTGTATTCTTTTGCTTTGCTTTTTTTTAAAATTAAAATACACCCCTTTAAATGTTACCCATGCAGCAGCCTCAGTCGGGGTCAATTTTGAATCGAATACACTGTCTTTCATGATGTGACGAATTTACGATCCAATAAAAATTCCTTGCTTAGTCTGTGCAACTTTCCCCTCAGATATTGAAATATTTCATCACTTTTATTTAAAGCTTTAACAAAGTTTTTTATCAGTCTCAATTTTATATGCGCAGGTGGTAGCAAAACTTTATTTGTATCAATGGTAGGAAGATTTGTAACATATTTTTCTGCATGCAGCATTATTTTTTCGAATTTTTCAGTCTTTTACAAAGTATTGTTTATCGTTTGCCCTTCAGTCTTTTACAAAGTATTGTTTATCGTTTGTCCTGCGGTCCATTCGCAAGAAAAGCAATAGTACTTCCTAATAAAAGTGCACTATATACGTTCCATATACTTAAATTATTCAAATAAAGTTTTCATATTGCCATAATTTTTCTTCATATGTGGGAAATAGAAACAGAGTGATACGAATTTCCATTGTGGAGGAGTACTCTCTTCAAGCTTAGAGTAGATGCAATTGCTACGGTTAAGCTAAAAATTAGGTTCATTAATTTAGAGTTAGAGAATTTTAAAATTCCGCAAAATTCCCGTTAAATAGTGCAACTTTGTTGATACTGTGAAATTCCAGGGTTATTAACGTTCATATGGATCTTGACTCTGAGTTAGGCAGGCAGATAATCACGGTCAACCCTCTCAGTAAACTCTCGGGCAAATGACATAAAGGTTTTAAATACACTTACTTCGAAATCTATGTGAGCGTTGATAATCTCAGAGCGGTTTTTTCTAATATTGTCCTGTTGTGGATTGCTGCGCCAACTCCGGCTGGTAGGGCTTTACTGACGAGACGACAGAGATGGGGTAAAAAGGTTGGAACGGTAACACACTCACGCTAGTATTACCCGATACCGGTACGATATCTGGGAATTCGGTACGATAAGTCTGTCGAGCTAAGCGGCGGTCCTCGCTTTAAATTTCTCTCCCTTCCAAACGAGGTTGATGTACTTTCGCCTGTGTGTAGTCACAACAGAACCTTCGTCAGCGCTAACAATTGCAAGGATAGGCAACTGACGTCAAGACCCGTGTGAATGTTAATAATCTCGAGTTTCACAGCGAATTCTAAAAAAGTTCCTAATTCTAAATTAATGAACCTAATTTTTAGCTCTAAAATGAAGCGTAACAATTGTCATAAAACTTCAAAAAGAAAACAAAAAAAAAAGTTTTTTAACAAATTTATATCCCGTACTATGTCGTTCAGTACATCTGGCGAAGGAGTACATACATCAAATGGTTGAAAATCGGTATCCGTGTCTTCTTTCATAGGTTTAGCAGTAATACCTTTAATAAAATTTATATCATCGCAAGGTATATATGATTTCCGACGTTTGGAGGCTTGTATATTTCGGGTGTGAGGAATTGGTCTGACAGCTGATTTCAGTTTTGTGTACTGTATAGTATGCTTTGACGCCACTGCAATTCTGGAGAGATTCGTCAAGCAGAAATAGCAATTTGTATCATGATGTTTAGTTTCTTTGAACAACATAAGCGCTGCAACTTACGGTTAACATAAAGTGTTCTTCATAAATTTATAACACACGCTGTGTAATGGATATTGGGCGCCCAAGGTTTATCCTGATCTCCTAGTTTGCAGGCACAATATAGCCCATAAGTTTTTTGATTAACGTAGTTATTGGCTTTTTGTGTGATTTAGTCATTAACTCGTCACGTAGATTGCAAGACGTATGCATTTGAATTACATACTTTCGTGATATTCTATTAAGTCTACCAACAACATATACTGCACAGTAAAATATTATTTCCTTATTTATATTTTTTACCTATTTATAGATACGTTTAGGATATCAACTGTCTACGGCGCTTATATATCTAAGCCGGCCTTTCTAGAGATTTCTATTATCTTTGCCAGACATTATGACGCTGTTTACATTCAGATTAGCATACACACGCCGGACTACTACGTTACGATGTTATATAGTGTAAACCGTCTTTAACGAATATCTTAATACCTGAGCGTGAAACGAAAATTATGATTGCGGATACGGTTTTAGCGTCCAAAAATACGTAATAAGCACCCATCAGACACCAAGAAAGAAGAGTCGTGTTGGACTCTGTTATCGGGTAATTCATGTGACGCTATTAAACACCAGGATTGTTAGTAGACAGATTTCCGAACCCGAATGAAATCGCGGAATTAGAAATACCGTTTAAGGTGAAGGTGAACGCTAAGTTAGAGTATTGGGTTACCTGCACCCAATTTTCTGCACTAATAGATCGTTGGATTAATAATTGTAATTGGTGGTATTAACAAAAATGAGCAAAACTTATTACATAGAAAATTTTTAGCTTAACTTTAAGTCCAATAAAAATCGTTAGTATTGGATCACATGACTGTGAAACAACCATACATAACAAAACCATATCAATAACAGAGACCTTGGTTAATTATCACTTATACTATGGACACGTTTAAAATTTTGACAATTTTAATAAATTAAATTGAAGCTTAAACTTTGTAAAATATTACGATTTGGTTCCGATACTGCAGTCAGTTAATGATATACTTGAGTCAAATACTTCGAAACATACAAAATATAGTGAAAAATTTGTGTGGAAAACATTTATGGACTTTTGTGATGTTAAAGGATTGTGCTGCAAATATGAAAAAACGCGATGGATCAGATTTTAAAGAAGTTACTGTTAAAACAATGTGGAATGTAATAAGTAAGCTATTCCAAGAAAAGTATTGTCAGGAATATAAAGTAATAATAGATCCATCCGAAATCATCGTATTTCAACTAGCTAGAAGTGCAGGAGATGCCATGCGTAGAAAATTACAGTCAGAACCGTCTAAAGCATAGGTTCCCAACGGGTGCGGTACCGCCCCCCAGTGGGCGCTGTAGCTTTCAAAGGGGGCGGTAGCGAGTACAGGGGCAAAAGGGGGGCGTTAGGGGATCAAGGGGGGCGTTCGTGACGTACTTACCTTTTTAGAAAATAAATATATTAAAATACTTTGAAAATACCTAGTTGGCATGAATAGACAGTTTATTTAGCTATCTAAAATGTCTATGTTATTGTTATCGAGAAAATATACTTTAAAACATTTAATTCAGCATTAGGTCTATGAATACCTAATTCCGTTTAATATTGTCCGCAACAAGTCTTTGCAAGTTGATAAGCAAAGACGCGATATGACTTGCTTACAAAGTGCACCGGCATCGCAAACAAGATAAAACATACAAGTTGATGCTTGTATGAAATCAAACGTATAAAAGGCAGGGATAGCTCTAGGAATGTGTTATTATTTTGTGTGCTTCGCAAATAATCCATGTTCGTGAGTGATAAGTTATATAAGTCATTATAACCATTAATTTTATAATTATCTATAAATTCGTTGAAAAGTTAATTTATTTTAAACCGTGGCAAGTTTTGGATTTCAAAATGTCTGAATCTAAGAAGAAATGCCGGCAGTACAGTCTTTTGTATTTGAAATATGGATTTACGCACTCTCCTGTAAACCCATCATTACCCATGTGTTTACTTTGCCAAAAGTTTTCTCAAATGAAGCCATGAAGCCTTCTAGGCTACAAGAACATTTAAATAAAATGCATACTGATAAAAGGACAAAGATTTGTGCTATTTTCAAGAACTGCAGAAGAAATATTTGAAACAGCCAACTATATCAAACCTATTTGCGTCGTCTTCTAAACAAGAAGATGATGGACTACGAGCATCATATAACATTTCATTGTTAATCGCAAAACGGGAAAACCACATACCATTGGCGAGGAACTTATCTTGTCGGCAGTCAGAGGGTAATAAAACTGTTCTTCATCATAAGACATCGGCAGATGTCATCAGAAAAATTCCTCTGAGTAATAACTCAGTGCAAAGGAGAATAGACGAAATGGCTCAAGACGTTGAAATATCATTATGCGATTACTTAAAAATTTGCAATTTTTCCATTCAACTTGATGAATCCACTCTACCAAATAACGAAGTACTGCTGTTATCATACGTTCGGTTCATAAAAGACGAAAAAATTTATCAAGAGTTATTATTTGCAAAAAATTTGGAAACTGATACAAAGGGAGAAACGATATTTAAAACCATGAGTACGTTTTTTCAAGAGAAAGAAATACCTATGCATAATATTTTGTCGGCAGCTACTGATGGTGCTCCAGCAATGACGGGACGTCATAAGGGTTTCATAGCTCATTTGAAACAAGCAGTACCAAATGTACTCACTATACATTGTATTATTCATCGTCAGCACTTGGTTGCAAAAAATCTGAACAAACGTTTGCATTCGTCGCTTCATTACGTTATTAGAGCAGTAAATACGATTAGAAGCAATTCATTGCATGACAGATTATTTAGCCAACTTTGTAGTGAAAATGATGAAGATTACAATCGCTTGCTGCTGCACACAGAAGTTCGTTGGCTCTCAAAAGGTACTTGTTTGAACCGTTTTTTTCAACTATTTGATTCAGTACTGGACTTTCTTGAAAACAGAAACGAAAAATTGCGCGAAAACCTGATTATACATAAAAATGACATCGCTTATTTGACAGACTTGTTTAAAATATTTAATGAAGTCAATTTACAATTGCAAGGTGACGAATTGAATTTAATTAAAACAAAAAACGTCATAGCTGCTTTTGTGGGAAAACTTCTTCTATTCAAACGAAATCTAGGGAGAGGTGAATACAGCCACTTTCCCACATTATCAGCAGTCTCTGCAAAACATGATTTACTTACTTACTGCCAACACTTGGACGTTCTTCATGTTGATTGTGTGGAGCGATACCAGGATATTTTAAACATGAATATACCGGGCTGGGTTTTAGATCCTTTCGCAAATGCAGATACAGCAGAATCATCAAATTTAGAAGAGGAACTCGTAGAACTAAAAGTAAAATTCAGAAATGGATATCAAGAGTTCTGGCTTCAAAAACCAATACCAGTTCTTTACCCTGGATTGTGGTCAAGCGTACAGATATTTTTAATTGCATTTCCTTCATCTTATTTGGCTGAGCGTGGGTTCAGTGCAGTAGCTAATTTATTGTCTAAGAAAAGGAACAGACTGCACATTACTGAACGTGGCGATTTGCGGCTGATGTTAACGAAATTGGAACCCGACATTAGCAAATTGTTAAAACTTCACCAGCCTCAACTATCTCATTAATTTTTTCTTCTTAATCTTTTTCTGTTCATTATGTATTCATATTTAAGTTTTTAATAAAGAAGTTTGTACTACATTTGATAGTCGTTTTAATTAAGGTTTACTTTTGCGATTTTTGTAATAGCAGTCAAAAGTGCAACGTTCGTATATGAGTATCTATGTATATATATATATATATATATATATATATATATATATATATATATAGATAGATACTATGCAACAATATTTTAATATTCGTTATAATGCACTATGATGAGGAGGGGGCGTTGGAAGTTTTTTTTCCAGTAGAGGGCGGTGGTTCAGAAAAGGTTGGGAACCTCTGGTCTAAAGGAAAGCAAAATGCAGCAGTTTTAAGTATAACCAAAATGATTAATTTATAATATGAAAACATTCCTTAAAGATTACAACGTAAGCTTTACCATATAGCAGCGGTAAAATTGGCTTGGCGCAGTGGAGGAGCTGATGCTTGTTTGACAGATTATTTTCAACCCGAAACAAATAGCAATGGTTCTGCAACAAACCGGATTGAATAAAATCCCGTTTTCAGTTAAACCTGTCAAGGTGGGTCAAAAAATTGTATAGACAGTAAATTCTTAATAGAAAACAAAAATAGTAGCGTTTGTCCAATGAGATTATTTAGAAAGTTTATGTCAAAACCGAGTTAGAATATTAAATCTAACAGAATATTTTTAAAACCAAATCGAATAAACCTCAAACATCGATAAATTCTCAATAACTTAGCAGTTCTATTAAGCACGTTGCTCAGCAACGTGTTTTCGAAAACTTATTTAATTATTTCGATTGTCGATATTATTGGTTTATTACTACTGAAAACTTTTACGTTACTGCACGCTTATTTAAAACTTATTGTAAACACAAATTCTCATATGGAAAAATTCACAATTTTATCCACATAATTTATTGGTAAGAATGAAGTTGGTTGAATGTCTCCTATAGATAAATTTATGTTGTTCTTTTTTAGCTAAACACAGATTTGGCCAATTATAGGAAGATCGTAGGTTTTTCTCACTTGTTATTTACTTTGATATTCATGTCTGGTAATATAGTTTAGGTAAAGAAGATGTAAACTTTTTTTATTACTTGTGTTTAATTTAAATTAGCAAAAGGTGGAAAACGGGTAGGCGTCCATCTATCTCTACTGCTGAAAGAACTGTTAAACCGTCTCTCGCAGCACCCATCTTCCGGAGAAACTTTAATCTGGGTTTTTCAGTTATTAAACAAAACGAGTTTAAAGAGCTTTCAAGATAGGAGTAAAAGTATTTAGTAGTGTTATAATTTGTACACCCCTAAAAGTTTTACATTTGCTTTAATAGAATCCATGCCGCAGTACACAAAGATGGTCGGTCCACTATTTTACTGTTACGTCACTTTGCCCTTGTATAGTAACATTAATTCAGGTACTTAACGTAAATTTAGCGTGTAACAAGTAATGGGCTTATTAAGTCGTTAGCATTTTTTACAAAATTTTGTTGGTATAGATTTTTAGAAAAACGTTTTCATTTAATATTTGTTTGGTTCACATCGCTTTTATTTTCAATGAGGGTCATATATGAGCTTTGTTATTGTCAACACATACCATAGAAGAATACAATTTTCTGAATATGTGGCTGCTCCCAATAATTTAGGGTGTATAGTGCAATATAAGAGTCCCTTATGACAAACCATCAGAACGTGGGTCATTTTTACGACGCAGAAGCTTAGTAAGTATGGCCTAGCAGTAGGAAAAAATTATAGGAAAAATTTTGGAATAAACTCAATGATTTAGCTTTCACTGAAAATTCAAATTGCACCGCAAAAGAAACAGTTTCTAAAGTGTACACAAGCTTTCATGTTATAGGCATCTGGTATCGAGAAACCGTTCTACAAGTTTAATAAAGCGGAAATATAATCTAGATCGTCATGAACTTTAACTTAAAACAAAATAGCGTAGAATTAACCTTGCTAAAATATATGTGGATTTTCCTGTTTTGCTTTGGCTACGACTTTACAATGTGTATGTGTACCTTACACTTGGATGGCTTCAGAATTTAACGTACCTGCCTACACATTGATGGAAATAAACTGGTACCCTATGGCGAGATAATAATTTGTATTCAACACTATATAGTAAAACCCCATATTCAAATTAGAAATTCGTTTACTGCTGAAGTAAATCAGTATTAGTTCATCTTCTTTTGAAACTGGCACAACAATTTTTTAACATTTGTTGTAAGTTCTTTAAACCAAATATTTCTACTTGCAGTTTTGTCTGATATTGTTTATCAAGTTTTGCTAAAACATGTCAAACATACACCGCTTATGGAAAAGATATTTATTCAGAGTATTTAAAATATGATGTATATCTGGATAATAAGACTAATCTAACAGGAAACTATGTTGAATATGATGCTTGTTAGGTACGGAATTGGCGTTAAGTCAATTAATTACTTTTACTCTACAGAGGACCGCGTTGAGTAATAGTTAATTGGTGTACTGGCTAGTTTACAGTGGTGTTAGGTGGGTTCTGGAAAAGCAAAAGTAATACTCTTAGGAGTATACAAGTTGGGATATCTCTATAAAATACCTGTATACCTACCGTGATAGGTCTTTGAACTCCCTCGTCTATGTTAAGGTCTTTGAGCGCCAACCCACGTGAAGAAAAACTAAGTCTAATCGGAAGGTGGGTTTTCTAAATAGCTATGCGGCAGTTTTTGCTACCACTGGAGTTGATGAAGTATCGTCTACATCTTGAAAACTTCTCATCTCTGTTTAAAACACTTCGTCTACACCTGACCTATATTGCCAAACATGATTTTTAATAGTAAAAAGCAACAACGAAGAAGAGTACTATTATGTACCCATATTTGCCAAACGTTTCACAAAAAACGCTTATTATTATTAATTATTCAGTTTCATGGAAATTTAACCAACTGAATTTTGCTCGCTAAATTCTCTTTTACAATAATGTCCTTCTCTTATGAGAATTAAATATATACAATAAGCTATAAAGTGTTTTTCTCTTGCAACGTGTTAATAAATAGACGTGTAAACCTTGATAGTCCTTTTTAATAAGCTTTGCGCCTTATTATTACCATCAATCACAGATGTATAACACATACTAAATAAAAGACGCAGTGTGTGATATCTTAAACTGAATAGGAAAATTTAATTGACTTACAATTCTATTCGTATCTCAATTTTTCTTCTACCAGTTCACCAAGTTCTTGCAGGTAAAAATTCAACTAGTTGAACAAAAGCTTCCACTTAGACTACTCACACGAAATCGGTATGCTTCTAGATCCGCGGTTACCTCCGTTCGGAAACCTGTTGAGAACTTACATTCTAAAAATTGCCGTCTGATATCTTGTATCTGACACCTAATCTCTTCTTTTACTACCACTCAATATAGAAGTGTAATTTCCCTGGGTTATAGCACGATTTGGTCATTCTCACGAGTTGGCGTCTAAACTGTTCTATTTTCGAGGTCATTGTGCATTCTGTCCGCCTCAAACCTAATTTTGTTCCCACTATTGTACATACAATACCGATCATCTGCATCCGTTGCATTCACGACACATTTTTTATAGCTGTTTTTATAAGTATTGTTGGTTTGCGGTATATTGGTGTCTTGGTTGCCTTCTATGAATGTGAATTTGTACAAATAAATGTAATGTGAATGGTTTTTTCCCGTTCCTATTTAAAATTTCTACGAATTTGGTACAAAAGCATGTAAAGTACTTATGTCTACTAAAGTTTCTATTTAATACACCAGTTGCTTCCTTATTTAATTAATCATAGTTTAATATTATATTGACATAGCAACGTTGTTAAAAGTAAACTTATAAATTTTAAAGGATGTTTCCTTGCTAAAAGCTACTCTATCCAACCAAAAGTAATATACTCCTTTTATAATACCTAATGTCTATTCAAATGACGCGAGTTATGTATCCCCCAATTGATATATGTATAAAGAAATAGAATAATTAAGAATTATTAGAAAGTGTTAAGAATACGCCAAGTGAAGTGCAACAAAGTAACACAAGGACAAATTATAAAGTTTATTAACAGTTCATGAGAAAGGATGCAATACTTTGTATCGCAGACGATAGTGACACTGCAAATGTCAGGTCACAGACGGTCAAGATACCGTGATTACTTAGAAATTAAGATTTCAACATTGTATTTATGAATAGTATTAAAAATAAGCAGACATGAGATCTGCAAGTTCCACAGCCATGTGAGGGGTAAGGAAATTTTAAAAAGCCTGGGAACTCAAAGACCCGGCAATCAGTCAAAGTATTCAGCTTTAACATTGCCGTTGCTTAGGCTACTCACAATAGTACATTTAATAGCTATTTTCAAACTTAGAGTAATTTAAATCAATTTTTGTAAAATTTCATAATTAATGTCTGTTTAAAATAAATTTGTTAAGAAGTTTTGGAACTGCTTTTTAAAAAGGCAGCTCCCCAAGGTCCGAACCTTAACTCACGCCAGCGTTACATGCCACACAGAATATTGAATAGGAACTGCGGTTTTGCATTAACACATCTAGTAGCAGTTCATCACACTGTTCCCATCTTATATAAATTTCTCGCCGGCCCACATTACGATCAAGGCGAATACAACCAATTTCCCAACGCTGAAGTACGTCCTGACTTTCTGTTCAGCATAAGCATTAGAGCAGCTACTCTTTAGTGGCTAAATCACTACAATGAGTAAAGAGACAAAACTGCCACCGCTTTCCGCGTATTGCAATGCCATACAACTAACTATTTTAATCAGACCTAACGACTCTACCCACGTTAACATTATATAAGAACTATATGTGTTTGTGAAACCTACTATTGATTATAACACACTATTTTTTTAGGGAAAATTGCCACGTTCCAACTAGATAAACTTGTCAGTTTTACTTTAGCTATTTATCTCTTACCACACAGCATTTTGGAATTTGCTTAACTATAAATAAATTTAAGTCCTCAGAATTAACTTATATTATATCTAAATATTTAGTACAATTAAAATTGTATAATTCATTTATGTATTTGACTATGGTAAATGTTGGTTTAATTTCATTTCATTTCATTTCATAGAAGTAAAAACAAGGAGAAGGAGACGGCAATATTATTTTCAGTAGTAAGTGTGTCAACCTTTTAAGCATTTAGTCTCACCGAGGTGGCCGGAAGAAATGAACTTTAATGAGTTAGTTAAAGTGCTCATTAATCATTTTCAACCATCACCAAAAACCATTTCGGAGCGCTATAAGTTTTATAGTCGAAAGCAGCAAGCTGGAATTTCAGTTACTGTATTCCTTTCCGAGATACAGAAATTAGCAGTAACATGTAAGTTTAGTGATATAGAGCATCTCTTCGTGATCAGTTTGTAATGGGATTATTCTCAGAAGCATTTCAAAAACGATTGTTTATTGAAGATGATAGTTGGTCATTTGAAAAAATTATTTTGATTGGAAATAGTCAAGAATCTGCTAATGCAATTACGAAATTAATTCGTGGAGGTAGCAGTGGTGTATTACAAGCTGAAGCAACTAACAAAGTAAGCTTTCAAAAAAACAAGTCGTTTAAAAATAGAGGAGGAAACAGCCATAGCGAGAGAGTAAGTCGCTCTCTAAAGATTTATGTGGAAAATGTAGAAATAAGCATCACTCTTAAAGATTGTTCCCATAAGGGTGTTGAATGTTTCAAGTGTAATAAAAAAGGACACTCTCAGAAGTATTGCAAGTCAGAAGAAAAAATTCGCAAATTTTGGTTCAAATTATAGTATAAAGATGGTGAAAAATTTAAGGCGTACTAAATCAATTTACATTAATGTTAATATTAATGGAGATCCAATAATAATGGAGTTAGCTACCGCAGCAAGCTGCAGCTTTATTCTACATCCGTTTGGAAAGAAATGGGTTCGCTAAATTTGCAATCATCAAATATTAGGTTTGAAACTTACATTGTAGATACTTTGAGTGCCAAAAACAGTTGGAGTCTAAAATCAATTACAATAGTCAAGCAATTTATCATATCTTGTATATCGATGATAGTTCCAGTTTATTTAGTCCAGACTTCTTAAATGCTTTTAAAATGGATTGGGGTGCAATCAAGTCTCTGTGTTCGCAAGACATACAAGTACAAGAAGTTCCTTTGTTAAAGTTGCTTTTAGAAAAATTCAAGGATGTTTTGACCAACCGATTAAATAGAAACGCAATGTTAAAGCTAAGTTAGTTTTAAAATAAGGTGCGCAATCCGAGTTTTTCAAAACAAGCAAAATTCCATTTGCATTACGTAAGAAAGTGGAATACGAATTGAATAGATTGGAGAAATTGGGAACAATTGGTCGTACAAAACATTCGGATTGGGCGTGTCAAGTTGTTAAGATACCTAAAGCGGATGGTCGTATTCGCATAACAGGAGATTTCAAAAGAACAATAAATTGTGTGATGATCAATATCCTTTAGCACGAGTAGACGATATGATGGAAATCAGGTCACGTGGCAAAGAGTTTTCCAAGTTCAGCGGGGGTGACCATTCCATCAAGTTAACGTTGATAATTCAAGTAGTGTTCCTCGTTATTATCACTCGCAAGAGGTTATATCGTCGTTATAATGTGTTACCTCAGGGAATTGCAGTCTCTCCTGCTATTTTCCTAAAACTGATGGATAGACTGGTACAAGAACTTCCTATCACTGGATCATTTATTTACGATATAATAACATTAGGTAAGAGTAAACATGAGCACTTAATTTACCCAAAGGTTATATTCACACGCATGAGGAAGTGCATTTTCGTTTGTACCAAAATAAGTGTTAGTTCGTGCAAAGGTCACTCAAATTCCACGGCAATGGAAATGTAAGAAATGATTACATACTGATCCGACAAAAGTCGAAAGTTTATAAATATGAACAATCCTGAAAGTGTCACAGAAGTCAAAGCATTTCTTGAACTAGTTAATTTTTATGGAAAGTTTTTGCAAAACTTGTCAAGCATATCTGAGCCGTTATATGCACTAACATGGAAAGATTCAAAGTGGGAATGGAGTATAAAATGCAAAGATGCATTTGCTAAAGTTAAATGCTCAGTTTCTAGTAGTTCAGTTCTAGCCCATTAAGTCAATCGGCTCCAATTGGTATTAGTTGCAATGCGTTTTTAGTTGGTTTGGGTGTAGAATTATTTCATCATTATAAAGACAGAAAAGAAAACCCAATTGCTTATACTTTAAAGACCTTTATCAGTACCGATAAAAATTATTTTCAAATTGAAAAAGAAGCTTTAGCAGTCGTATTTGGTGTCAAACATTTTCATATCTGTTTATTTGGTCGTCGCGTAATCTTAGGTACAGAGCATTATTCGTTGTTGGCGATTTTTGGGAACAAAAAGATATCCCTTTCCTTGTCGCTATTCGTTTGCATCGACGGCCGTTACTACTGAGCGGTTTTCAATATGACATTGAATACGCAAACACCAAAGATTATTGTAATGCTGATAATTGCCAGAAGTATTTTAATTACGACAAAATACTACTTCGACACACGTAATCCAATTTGTTCGTGATATAATTGGAAAGTTTGGTATATCAGATACCATAATTACAGACAATTGACCGCAGTAAATCTTCCTACATATGATTTTCCAATGCTCCACCCGAAGGTACTACATTGGCCAGGAAGCGAGTTTTTTTTACCTGGAAAATTTGGAATTTTGCCGAACCCTTGTTATTCCATGAAAGATAGGGATCTTTAACGTGTGTGACAACACTCACACACGGGACCTCCGTTTTACCTCTCATCCGAGCGAGGGTGTATTTTTGTGAGAAATGCTCGCCTAACATTTTTCAAGCGGACCGTGTCGGGATTCGAACCCGGGACCTTGGGCGTAGTGGTCACACACATATCACTACGCCACGGAGCCGGCGTCGTGTCGGAATCCGCAGAATTTAAATCGTTTTGTACGAATAATAAAATTTGTCACACGAAAGAGCAGTGCTTATCATTCTCGCTCGAATGGTGAAACCGAGCGATTTGTACATACGTTTAAACAATGACTGCCTCATTAGAAAGAAGGAAGTAATGTTAATATACATCTTGTAATGTTGAAGAGGAATTCCCACATGTTATTGGATTTGCTAAAACCGGATGTGAACAAGAATGTTCGCGTTTCTTGGGAAAAGCAAATAGAAATGGATGTCTATACAAAATCCATACACATGTCTGAAGTTTGTAGTCCTGTTTGGATACGTACATTTTTAAAGATTGAAAGTCGATGGTCATTAGGGAAAAGTAACTCAAGTTTGTGGTCCACCAACATACTTGGTTAAAGTTAATGGAATTTTCATAAACGTCATGTGGATCACATCATTGGTGCAAAGGTGGATGTCACTATGTCGTTGTCAGTGGATTCGGAAAAGGATGAAGCTATATTTCTTCCCAATAACTCAACAGAGCGTAATACACGCCTGGTATCCAGTTCGAGAGCGTCATCCTCGTCCTAGTTTAAACAATTATGAGTGTTTTTGAATAGACTTTTATGTATTTACCTTTTATCTTATGTTTAGAGTAAGTTGGCTACAGAAAGGCTAGAGGGGTTATTATGGAAACGTGGAGAGGGTACCAAAAATAATAAAGAATTAGTTGTCAAATAAGGCAGTTTAAAAAGGAAAAATTAAAGTAAAGTATTAGAAAATACATAACAGTATTCAAATAGATTCAGGCGACGCAGTAAGTTAAAACGTGTTTTTTAATGGTTTAAACATATTGGTAGCATGTTGTAAAAAGTATCCCATTTCACCAAGAAGCCAACATAATTAAAAATCCTCGGAATATTCATCGACCAAAGGATTCTCGCTAGACCAGACTAGACTAAACGAGCTGGCGCCCATTATTTAAAACAGATTGACAGGCGTTCGAGGAAGTGTTATCTTTCCTGTGACTCTTTCCATAATCCTAATTAAAAACTAAGAGAACTCTCTTCCCCCCCCCGCCAAAATAAATGGAAAGTGGAAAGAAAATGACGAACGTTAAACAGTTAACAAAAGCAATGAATTATTAATTATTTGCAAGTCATGAACGAGAACACATTTGTGGGTGGTGAGAGGTTAGTCAAGTTCATCTGTTTGGTTATGAGTTAACAAACGGGCTTTAGCGCAACAAGATTCGTGCATTTTGACAGAGTCCACAGCATTAAAAGATTGGGACGAAATGATTCCAGAACAGTAAAGATTTAAAAAAAAGAACCGAGTGCACATTAAGTCAACCCTGGCTTCATGGTGTTCTTTATCCGCATTAAGATGTTATTCTGAGTCATAGTTCATTAGATATTGTTTCTTACTTATTGGTGGCATTTATACATGATGCTTGATCCGTAAAGAGATTTATGAAATTATACAACATCCACTCTTAGCTAAAGTGCAGTGTTAAATTTTTAGATGAATAAAATACGGATACTGCAAATTGAGTTAAAGATTAGAGGACGTACTGAAAATTAGTATAGTGAACTGATTAATGAAATTTCTTAATTTTTTGTTTGTATTTGTTTACAGTAATATTATTGTATCGATGATATTTAAATCGTTTTAGGTAACTTTAAAATTTTGTATATATATTGACATGATAAAGCCGCACGCCGATGTAATAGACGTCCAGTTTCCTGCTGAACGTCACTGCTCTGTGTTTTTCTAATATACTCTAATTTTAACTACACCACGGCTAGTCCAGTTTAATTCACACAGAGTGCACAACGTTACGATGATCAAATTAATTTACCCCTTTAATTCTTACCTGTTTCAATTGATAAAACGAAGCCAATCAATATTCTTATAATGGAAGCAAATAATATCTACACTTCACAATTTTGTAATCCTTTAAATAAACCCTTCAATCAATTAATATTATTTAGATCATTTATCCCAAAAATTAGATCTCTTTAATTTAATTTAAAATCACCAAACGCGACACCTTTTACTAAAAAGTTCTGGAACGTTCAAGACCTTTTATGCTTGTTACGTAAATTTCAACGTATCAAATAGTTTGGTTGACTTCTTACAAATTTGAGAAAAAATAATATATTCAGTGTTTAAATTTAAATTTGAAAAGCTTTCTTATACTAGTTAGTCCTGACCTGTGATATTCTGATGAGCTGTTGCGTGTTGTGGATCAACACCCCTTATTATCTTCAATCGAAAACCAATGCTTTGCCTTTTACTCCTTCACGTGCTTTGAACCAATAGTTTTGTTACTCCTTATTTCCAAAATTCACCTCGTGCTTTACTTTATATTTTTCTTGATACGTCTTAGACCTCTCCACTTAATTAAAAACTGGACTTCTGAATACCACTCAGAAGTTCTGAATACCAGACTTACAAGCACTACATTATTATAAACTTTTAATTTAAATTAATTAACACATTTCTAGTAACGTTTTCAGCAAACGGCAAAAGCTTTTTCATATATCTTCAACGTCAACTATTATTACACAACACTACTTTTCACAATAATTTCAATTTAAAATTTATTTATTTGAGGCGTAAATATTCAATTAAGAGTGTTGCAAGTTCGACGTTTTTCAAACTGAGACTGCCCTTTCTTATCAACTCTGAGCGTTATATAGCTTTTGCTATCTACATTTGGATTGGTTCGTCTAAACAGTCTTACAAAGTGTTGTAACCAACCATGTTTGTTTTGGATATTCCTAGTAGTTTTCAAGCTGATTTCTGACGAAACTATTCTGAAGTTACATATCATGCTCGTATTTGCTATTGTTTTACGATCTTTGACCGCCTGTTTTGTTGCTATTGTTGGATTTTACTTTAGCTTATGTCTGTTGTTTATGTAGATAAAGCTTTTGAAGAATTGAACAAAATAACTGATGTAACAAGAGTGATGTTTTCGTTTATGTATCTATTTAAAACTTATCTTTGAAACTGCGTATCTTATCAAAGAGCTTTATTGTTCCTTCTTTATTACAAGCGTAATTGCATGATGATTTATCAGGTTTTATCTTATTTCAAGCTTATTTATTTTATAAACTTATTGAACGCTTCTCGACGTAGTTTAATTACATGTATAATTGTTTCTCTGCTGAATACGCGTTCTATTATTAGCAGATATGCGTACTGGCATTGATTAAAGCTAATTACACTCCATGCACAGGGTGTTGAATGTTTGCTATTTACGCGAATTATTTATTTTCCTGCTAAATACGTGCAGTTTTCTGATTCCTATTACTATTTACAGTTACTACGCGAACGTTACGACTCAATATACCCCTAAACAACCCCTGTAGTATCAAAATTATAAGTGAAAATATTGTCAAAGCTGATTGAAGGGTGACGCGGTCTTATGAACCAATGATTGAACATTTAAGTATAAAATTGTAAAGTATAAAGATGAATTATAGGTATTAGTGACACAAACTAGTTGGGACGATTTAATTGGATGGGGGATTTGTAAAATGTATAAAGAGTAGGCATAATTTAAAAGGTGGTATCACCTAGGTAAACATAAATAACAGAATTCGATTAAAATATTTTGGTAACAAGACGTGTTTTTTTTGTATACTGCGCTAATTTGAATATTAAAAAGAGTAAATAAATTATTTTGAAAAGTTCAAGTCTTTAATTGAAACAAAGAAGAGTATAGATAAGTGAGTGGAATAATAATAATAGTAAAGACGGGTAGAAAGTTGTAAGAGTGGATTGGAGCGACATTGAAACAGGCGTAATTAATAATGGATGTTTGGAACGAGTTGGATTAAGGCAGAAAGGAATTGGATTGGATTTATTAGACTGAAGAAGAAACTACTTGGAATGATTTGAATAGTGCATTGCGGATAGATTGATATTGAGTGGAAACTAGAAAGGAGCATAGAATTGGAACGAGCAGAGTAAAGAAAGGATAGCGTTGAATTAGCAGAAGTATTATACGGAAAGAAGGCATAACTATAGGAAAATTAGCGCGGGGGGAAGTAAAATTGCAAGGTATTCAAAATTCTAAATTTGGTCATTATTTATAGATTTGGGGTGGATATCAAAAATAAGTATAACAAAACCTGGTGTCTGGAAAGCAGAGGAGCCATAGTGATAGTGCAACGCCGTGTGAAGACCCATCCGGTGATTGAGATTTTGAGCCAGAGTTCAGAGAGGCCTACAGCGACGCGTAAATCGGGTGAGTACTGTGTTTTTGATACGTCAAAGTCAATTTGGTAAAAGTAATTGATTTGGCACAAGGCTACGTGGATCTGCTTATTAAAAATTTGGCATATACGAATATAAGGTTACCTGTACTAAAATAAAGGTAGTGCAGTTTGGTTGGTGTAGTGACCATCTACCTATCACTGAACCCACGGTAGGTAGGTGTGGATACCCTGAGAAGGCGAGTTTCAATAGTCGAGGCATATTCATATAGTTTTGTTTTGTAGACCGACCAAACTTAGTTAAAGCACGAAATATAAGAGTCAAAAGTTTCACACTGTCAAATTCATGTTGTTTTTTTAAATCAAAAAAACATGAATTTGACTACGAAAATACCTCTGTTTTAGCCGTAGAAGAAAATCTTACACGTCGTTTGTTTAAAGAAATGTTTTTATATATAAAGAAAAATTCAATTAATCAAAAACGGATACCCAAAATCTGTCTGCAATATACAATAATATTTTTAACTTAGCATAACCAACCTACCATTAACTTTATAATACTAACTATAACCATAAGTGTATTCTCCGCTAACTAACATTTAGAAAATTTTATATTATATATCCTTTCTACACTAACAACAATTTATACTAACTCGACCGGTCGCTTATATCTTTATGTTGATACCAATAACACACCATTTAATTAGATTGTAACGTTTAGGTCTAGTCATTTATTTTTAATTATTTAAGTATTAAGGTACGTATTTTTAACAAATTTTAATTTATACTTAGTTGTTCTTTTTATAGCTGTGATAATGTGAATAAATTTCACGAAACGTTAGCATACAATCTAAGATTTAATTTTTATACTTCAGTCCTCAGTAACCGTAATCACTTTTATAAAACTATATATATATATATATATATATATATATATATATATATATATATATATATATTAATATAAAGATGAAATTAATTTATTGAGATATTTTTGGTCATAAATAAAACAACTGTCAAATAATCTTTCCTTTTTAACTTGACGTTTCGATCATTATTCAGATCTTAATCATAAGCTAAAAGTTAGGTAATTAGAAACTAAATAACACATATATCAAAACTTACATAAAACCTGATTATTCTTAAATTTAGGGTTCGTATAAACTAATTTTGAATGACATAAGCAAAACTTGAGTGACAGAATTAAAATTGTTTTTTGTATGCAATTGTGATGTTACAAAAACCAGTTAAGTTAAATAATTTTTGGATATAAATATGATAAAAATGAAAAGAATGTATAAATATTGTTCATTAAATAACAGCACTACAATTAATGTTTATATAAATCGGAGTAAACAACACTTAAGTTATTTAGATCCTGTTTGTTGTTGATGCACTTTTTTTCTTTTTGTATATGAAATAATTCGAGTAATAAGTGTTTCTTGTAATTTTGTTCTATTTCTAAAATTTTGGTGTCTTTGAGTGAAGGTGTGTGTTTGGTAGAATGTATATGTGTTGAGAAGGCACAATTGTTTTTTCCCAATTTTGCATCACTGAGGTGTTGAGTTAATCTGTACTTTAACCACTGACCAGTTTGACCAATGTAGGAGTGGTTGCAAATACATTGAATCTTATATACAACATTACTGCACATTTCGGTGTTTGTTTTATCTTTAAGGGGCAAAAAAAGATTTTTAATCGACTTCACATAGTAGTATGCAATGCCTATATTTGGTTTTTTTAAAATTTTAGTAAGTTGTGGAGTTAGTTTTTCAATGTATGGAAGCTTGTTGTAGATCAGTTGTTGTGTTGTTTTTTGTTCTGGTAAAATGTTGGTATTCAACAATCTGTTGACAAATTGAATGGGATAACCATTACTGATAAAGACTTGTTTCAATTCTTTAATGTTGTTATTTAGAAAAATTGATTGCTTATTTTGTAATTCGATTTTTGTGCTAAGATGGTATTGACTTTGTGTTTATTGCTGTGATTGGAGTTGTAGTTAATGTATCTATCAGAATTTGTAGGTTTTTATAGTAATTAAAATCAAATTGTTGTTCTCTGATCGAATAATCAATGTGTCAAGAAATGAAATTTTCTGTCTTCTTCTTTTTTTAAATTGAATTTTAGATGTTCATTAAAGCTATTGAAGTGTACAAGAGTGGTTTCAACTTGATTGTGTGGTACAGAACAAACTATGTTGTCTACATACTTCGCTAAAAATGTAACTTGAAATGGAAGGTTAGGAATGATTTTTATTAATCTTTGGGTATTAAACCACTCATAGTTTTTAAAATTATCTTTATTAACGTTTCGATCCATAACCTAGGATCGTTTTCAAAATAATAAAAACTTCAAGTTTGACATTTATGACACAAATTGAAGGTGACTTTGATTTATTGATGTTTGAAATATTTGGTTTGAGTACACTAAGCAAAATTTTTAAAGTTTAAATGAATAATTGCCTTCAATTTGTGTTACGGCCTGGGACCGACTTTTTTAGGTAGCCAATACGCTTAACGTGAAATCAGCTGATTAATCTTTATTGTAAAATTCAATAACTTGAGAATTGGAAAACATTTTTAACATGTTTCTATTTATACAATTTAGAGGATGGTTATTAAAGAAGTGTGCAATTGCATTATTAAAAGGCTTAAGTAGTCGTTTTTATATTTATTTTGAAGGGAAATCATTATGATTTAGGCTACCTCTTTGGTAGATTTTAACATTGTTCTGAGGTAACCTTATGGTGGGTTTACACTTGTCAGATACCAATGTTGTTCTATGAAGGTTGTATATGGATCTGAGGCGACCCTATGGCGGGTTTAATTTAATTTAATTTAATTTAATTTAATTTAATTTAATACCCAAAGAAGATTAAGAAAAATACTAAACAAACCACAACAAACATACAAGGAATGATTTTGTCTAGAAGTAAATCCATGGTAATCTGGGCTAAGATTGGTGAGAGAGGTGAACCCATAGGAGTGCCGTAAAGTTGCAAATAGATAGTTTTTTCATATGTAAAATATGTGTTGTTGAATATTAGATTTATAGTACTAATGAACATTTTTTCTGAAAATTTGCAGTGAGGTTGAATTTTGTCCCATTGTTCTGATATAATTTCTATTGTTAATTCTTTAAGTATGTTGGTAAACAAAGATTCAACATCAAGGAATATAAGAATGTGGTCTTCTGGTAATCGAAAGTTGTCATACGTATTTACAAAAGTAAAGCTATCTTATTGATATTGTAACCTTCAAGAGGAAATGAATTTTTCAGAATATCTGCAATGAAATGAGCAATGCTATAAGTAGGAGTATTAATGGATGAAATAATTGGTCTTAAAGATAGTGTTGGTTTGTGTATTTTTGGGAGACCATAATACTTTCCTGGACTTGAACTATTGTTGATTAGTTCCTTTTCTGTGTTGTTGATAACATATTTTTTTTAAGAAGCATGTTGATGTGTTCATTCACATTTTTTTGTATTTCAGTGGTTGGATCTTTTGTTAAGATTTTATAAGTTTCTGTGTTAAATAATAAATCAAGTGATTTTTGTTTGTAATCTTCTGATTTCATTATGACAGTAACTTCACCTTTGTCTGCCTTGATTAGCAATAATTCCTTGTGGTTTTTGAGAAACTTTTTTGCTTTGTAGAAGGTTTTGATTATAAAACTGTTGTTATTGTTATTGATTGGATTTTTTAAAAAATTGGTGATGATGTTTGTAACTTTGGCACGTGTAATGTTTTTTTCTTCTCGTGTAGTGTCTTTAAAATTATCTATGATAGTTTCAATCTATTCTCCTATGTGAATATCACCACTATTCATCTTTAAATTAAATTTAGGTCCTAGTGATAGTAAGTATTTTATATCATCTGGTATGGTGACATTACTAAGATTGATTAGCCATTTTTCATTGTTAATGAACAATTGAGAACTTTCCATTTGCTTGTACATAAGTTGGTTAAATTTTTTAATTAATGTTCTTTTATTTTGTATAAAAATTTTTTTGAAGGATACGTTTTGATAAATAGAAATTGCATGATGATTTATCAGGTTTTATCTTATTTCAAGCTTATTTATTTTATAAACTTATTGAACGCTTCTCGACGTAGTTTAATTACATGTATAATTGTTTCTCTGCTGAATACGCGTTCTATTATTAGCAGATATGCGTACTGGCATTGATTAAAGCTAATTACACTCCATGCACAGGGTGTTGAATGTTTGCTATTTACGCGAATTATTTATTTTCCTGCTAAATACGTGCAGTTTTCTGATTCCTATTACTATTTACAGTTACTACGCGAACGTTACGACTCAATATACCCCTAAACAACCCCTTATCACAGCAATATATATATATATATATATATGTGTGTGTGTGTGTGTGTGTGTGTGTGTTCCAAACCTTTCAAGAATTGCTACAGTCGTTCCCATGAGAATTTCATCGTGAGGATTTGTTCTCATGGGAACGAATTCGTACGACTTCAAGAATCGACCCCCAGAGATATATGTGCGTTGTGCACTGTGCAATCGCTATGGGGTGGGTTCCAATGGGCTAGTTTTCATCAGACTACATGGGCGTGTAATTACTTGTTTTTTTTTGTGTCTACGTATATAAATATGTGTTGCGATTATGTAGATGAAATTTAGGACCAATTTCTACGTTCATTACTTTGTTTCACAGACTGTATTATCTATTTATCTGATTTTTAAGTATTTTTGTCAGATGTTGAGAATTATTTCAGTAAGGTTGAATTGATAAGACGCATTGTAATTACTGTAATAAAATGTTAACTTGCAAAGCATCATCCATGAGCAGCCTCCACAACCATTTAAAAACGATTCACGAAGAGGTAACGGATAGAAACCATCTGATGCCGGTCCATGTCTACAAAAGCAACCCAGCGTTTTAAGCTTTTAAAAAATAGTAATTTAGAAAAAATTATACCAAGACTTTGTGGCAAAAATTATTGCCGCATTCAGTAATTTGCAGTATATTTGATCTAAATTTTCGTAGTCAATTACTTTGTATCTTCAAGGGTCTTATTATTAATATTTTTTAAACTAAAAAGCTTTCAAACCATATACTTACTAGTATTGGTTGTGTTATATTCATGCACTAAATACCTTCATTATGAACATTTTTATATCGTTTTCAACACAGTCGTCTGGTATCTTTTTACGCTTTACGTTTTTCCGAAACGTATATTAAGATGCATTGTGTCTCCTTTTAGAATCCCGTCAAGATGTTTATGCCTGTGCAATTTCAGAATTGATCTATAATTTAAACAAATCGGGTCTTAGTGCACTAGTGGTTTCTTTTTTGATGGATCCTTAGAAGCTTGTTATTAATTATCAGTAATACTCTTTATTTACAGCGCTAATTTAAGAACATGATTGGTTGGTATTGGAACAGCTGTTAGTTGTAATTGCGCCTTAAATTAAAAACAAAATTAAATTGTTAGATAATGTTAGAATGGCTGTTGATTGTAATGACGTTTTATATACACATGGATCAACAAGTACTCTGATTATAAAATGGAAATCTGAAGATATTAGTCGTGACCATCATCTATCGAACACGATTAGAATTTGATCTTTCACTATTACTGCTTGATAAAACAGTTTCAACGTTGATCGTTTATTCTGATAATAAAGCAAGTGCGCTGTTTTTATATGTGCAAATTTATTGTTTTTGATCTAAATTGTTTCAAATACGTTTGGTGCAGATTTACTATCTCATTTAGGTATAATGTTAAATTGTCTATGAACTGTTTAATAAATTAGTCTGTTAACCGTTGGAATTTCTTTTTGAAGGAAATATTATACAGTGTAGAACCAGTTGTTCTCTTGAAAAAATTGTTTTTGGATAACTTAATCGTTTGTTCCACTAAGTATTTATTTCAGTTAAAAATACATAAGATTGTTTTAATATGCGTATGTTGAAATTGATTATTTTGTTACCAGGCTTATATCAAATTGAAAGTTAATACCAATAATCCTTTAATGTTTCTAGGTTGTTGTTAAGTATTTTGAAAATTTTATTAACCATCTGTAAAGTATTCAAATTTGAAAACTGATTGAGCTCAGATAAAAGATATGTGCTTCATTAACAGGGCTAATTAAATGAAATGAATGAACCTAGCCAGTTACTTCGAATTTAAGCTTGACCATTAAAAATTATTCTTTTAAATATTTTTTCAAAATCTTTAACTATACATTAAAATTTATTTAATTTGGGAAATATAAATACTTTATTGGGTAATACTCTTATTATTTTTTATTGTCTAGTTAAAAGTTGGTAAATTCTAAATCTTCTCATATCAATAGTAGTTTCTTGTCGGTTCACAAATAGTGATCCCATTGTATTTCTTTACTGTAACTTTCCTTTTTAGCTCAGTTCCTTTTAGTGGGAATCGTTATTGAGTGTTCTTATAGTGTTTATGTTAGTTTTGAGTATAGGGGTTATACCTTTTCCCTTGTGCGTTGTTCCATTTTTTGTAAAAGTATTAGGGATAGTGGTGCCCTCGTTTCCTCCTTACCATCTATTATTGAATCAAGTAAACAATAAACCTACGACCACTCGCGTGCCTCCTGCACCGTTCATACCCGATACAGTGGTAACGTTTTTACCTTTTTGTTTACCAACCACCACCTAGGCATTTTTGAGGTAGGTAATACGCTTTTGAAATACCAGGAAAAAAGATAAAGGGGTTTCAGTTATATCATTAATACCCCAGGTTAATAAATTTCTTTAAAATTTGCTGCCTTGGACTCTAGCACTACAATAAGCTCGTTCGTACGAGAGGCATTACAACAACTAGGCTATTCCTTACCCCGGAACAACTTTCAAGTAATCGGTCTCACCTGCTCATTTTACGAAATTATCACAAATGAAACTATAGATGAATTAGATCGTATGAAGAATCACGGAAGAAAATTCTCTATAACCCTATATGAATGGACTAGCAAGAAAAATTTTACCTATTTAAACATCAACGTACACCATGTTGAAAAGAGAATAATATACAATTAGTGTCGATAGAAAGTCTTTGTGATGCTAAGACAACGTTAAAACTGTTCTTCGAAAAGCTAAAAATTTTCCATTTGGATCTAGTAACTGATGTAGTTGCACCAAAAACTAGTGGTGTTGCTGCTCTGAAACAGGTTGGCCAAATATCACCAATAATTATTCAACTGTGCAATTTGTACGCCTTGCACTGGGGAATTACTGATATATAAAAGCAAAAATTCTGTTATAACAGATGTAAATCCTACAAGTCAAGGACTTTGAAAATTACGAATTTGAGAATGACTATGAAGAGTTTGATTCTGTTGATATGAATGATTATAGATTATTTATTCTTGTATTGTTAGATAATTACAAACAAACTATTTCTTAAATAAAATAATAAAATGACCTGTTAGACATAGTATTTTTCAGAATTGTGTGAAACAAAAATACGAAAAAAGTAAAATCAGATTCTTGATTGTCATACAAGAGTCAGACAAGAGGCACGTTGAAAGATTTGAACATTTAACAGAATGTGATGCTTTAACTCTGAATGTCTTAAATGCTTCTCAAATGAGGAATGAAGATGAAGAAACATTTCAAATTGTAATCTTTTTAAAGTTTTGGGATTTATAAGATTAGCAGCCGAAGCCTTAGAAAAAGTAACGCAAATATTTTAAAAACTGTGAATACGTATTTAAATTTTTGCTGGGTCAGTTATAACATTTGAAATCTGAAATTAGTTGCAAGTTATTACACGCATACAGGCTTTAGTCTTCAAAGATTAGAAAAAAAGTTTTTGGTCTTACAGGTTAGAAATAGAAGACTAAAAAATTTTAGATTTACTATTTAATGCTGTAAGGCAACTACGCCCAGTTCAGTAGCAAATAAGCGACTTTCTTCTGGTTTTGGTAACTTTGTGTTCAAAATAGGGACACAACTAAGTGTAACGCGTTTGCGTTACCTTAAATATAAATCAAAGGAAAGATATATATATATTAAATTTGGGCGGAAGTACTAAGTATAGACGCAACCTGTACAATAGGTTTAACGAATAGCTTATATTAAGTAAGCGTGGCATTTCAAAGTTTGTTTCTATAAAGGTACTTCAGACAATAAATACACGAATACTCTCGTGACTTCCTTGAGTAAACACTTTCGATCCTCATAAGTTCCGTTAAAACTTGGTCCTTCCTACAGAAGCTACCCATTTCTTTATCCAAAACCAAGATGGTACTACTTAAAGGTTGAGCCAAAACCGCCCTTCCTCCACAATACATAACCTCATATCTTAAATAATACCACCCACCTTTCAACATCAGCCTTGTACCTTGGACTTCCCATTGACACCACACCTAAAACTAACACCCATCTTACCTAACTACGCAACAAAACCAAAATTATCCTTTGAAATAATTAATATCTTGAGCTCAACAACGTGCATCATTAGCAACAAAGGTAGGGTTACTCTGCCCCAGCGTCTGAATAATACAGTTTGATTTATTTTGACTTCAAATTATTTTGTTTTAGAAATTCTACTTTATTTTATTTATTTATATTATTTTATTTTGAATTTGATTAAAAGCTTTATTTTGAATAGAATTACCTGAATATATTACCATGTACAACCAGTGTGGGCATGACTCCTAGAAATGATACCAAATAAATATCATCATCATCATCATCATTGGGTCTTCAGTCCTGAATCTGGTTAGACGCGTACCATCATTGTTTCCTATTCTAAACTAACCTACACATTTCCCCGAAATTTGCACCGTCTGCATCTATCACTATCTGATCTAGGTCTACATCCATCTCTTTTTTCCTATCTCTGTTTGTCATATGTCCCATACTATTTCCCAAAAATGCCTTAGAACGTATTCTGCCCTTCTATTTCTCATATTTTTTTCCCAAAGATATCCTTATTCCCTTACTGTTTTTATAACCTATTTGTTATTACCTTTGTCTGTCCATCCTCATACATCTGAAGCATGGCATTTCAAAGGCTGCTACTGTTCTGCTGTCTGTTTTTCAGACTGCTTGTATTTCGTAGGCATACTGTCTGTGCTGTGCTCCACACATTCGCTTTCAACAACTTTTTGTTCTATGTTTGTTGTCTTTCATCATAGGCGCCGTTCTTTCTTGTTAGATGCAGTTCGGTCCCTTTCTAGTGTTTTACAATTATATACCCTATTTCTCCGACATTCAGTGGTTGCAAAGGGGGGTAAGCAGCCTGTGGCTACCAAGTTCCCCCAACACTTGAACATTTACTGATTTAATATTTTTTCCAATATATCTTTTCGCACAGTCAACATTAGTTGCAGATATTTCACAACAAACAACTAGTTGTTTATACTAATTATCAGATTTATCTGCGCTTATTTTTTCGTCATTGGGTTTCCCGTCTCAAAACTGGTTGGACATGTATATGCACTTATTTATTTTCTAAACTAACCTACATAGTTCCCTGAAATTCTCACACAGCAATACAGCTCGGTTCCCCTTATATTGTTTTCTAATATTATGCCCTATTTCACTGAGATTTATTGAAGGGGGTTAAGCAACCTGTGGCTGCCAAGATCCCCCAACACTTAGACATTTGCCGAAATAATAGTTTTCCAGTAAATGCTTTCACGCAATTACCATTATTCGAGAATATTGACCATCTAATGCTTGTAGTTGCTTATAATAAATATCATGTTTAAGGGCAGTTACTTTCTTCGTCATTAATTTATCCATCTTGGGACTGGTTGGATGCGTACCTCCATTGATTTCTATTCTGAGCTAGCCTACACATTTCCCTGAAACTCCTACAGCCTACATCTTTCACTATCTGTGTGCAGTAGTCTAACCTAGGTCTACCTCTTCTTCTCTTTTTTCCGATCTCTGCTTCTAGTATATTCCGCACTATTCTCTCATGCTGTAGTATGTGGCCTATCATCCTATCTATCCTATTTTTTACAGTTTTCCACATATTTCTTTCTTCCCCTACCATTTTAGTACCTCTTCGTTCTTAACTTTGTCTGTTCATGATATCTTCATCAATCGTCTGTAGCACCACATTTCAAAGGCTACCTTTTTCTTGTCTGCTTCTCCTACTGTCCAGACTTCACAACCGTACAGTGCTGTGCCCCATACATATGTTTTAAGCAATCTTTTCCTTGTTTCTATGTTTGTTGTCTTTGAACACAGTAGTTGCTTTTTCTTGTTAAATGTAGCACGACCTTGTGTTAATCTTTGTTTTATATCTTTTGTGCTTTTCCCATTTTGCGTTATTTGGCTTCCTAGGTAGCAGAAATGCTTAACCTCTTATAAGTTCGTGTTACATATTTGTATTCTTGTTTTTGATTTATTTTTACCTCCTTTGCATACTAGTACTTTAGTTTTATTTTTGTTAATTTTCATACCGTATCTCTCTGTTAGAACCGTTTCCATTTCATTAAGAGCAGCTTCTAACTCTTCCTTGCTAGATGCTAATACCGCTATATCATCTGCAAATCTAAGCATATCAATTTTTTGTCCCTGCATAGTAATTCCAAATGTATTCCTGCATTTGACAGTATTAATTGCCTCTTCAATGTACAAGTTAAAAATTAATGGGGATAGGGAACATCCCTGCCTCACCCCTTTCCTGATTTTTACTTCTCTACGTTCCTGCTCTAATTCTATTACTCCTGTTTGGTCTTTGTATAAGCTATGTACTATCCGTCTATCCCTATAACTCATTCTAATCTTTTTGAGTATTTCGAACATTTTTTTCCATTTTACATTGTCAAATGTTTTTTCCAGATCTACAAACCCTATATACATGCTTTCCCTTTTTTCTATTGTTTTCTCTATTATCTCCCTCAGAGCTAAGATAGCCTCCCGTGTTCCCCTGTATCACCTAAACCCAAATTGGTCTTCTCCTAGTATTTCTTCAGCCCGTTTTTCCATTCGTCTTTGTACAATTCTAGTTAATATTTTTGATACGTGTGCTGTCAAACTTATTGTTCGAAAATTTTCACATCTGTCTGCGCCTTTCTTTTTTGGTATGGTTACTATGATGTTATGTTTGAAATCTTTGGGTATCTCGCCTGTTTCATACATATAGCTTACAAGTTGGAAGAGACGTTCTGTTACTGCTTGACCAGCGGCTTTTAAAGTCTCCGCTTGCACCTTATCTGTACCCGGTAGCCTTACCATTTTTCAGACCCTCTAATGCTAATTCAAATTCATCTCTAAGTATAGGATATCCCAAGTCACCATTTTCAATGTCTGATTTCTTTTCTAATGCAGCTAGTTCTTCTCCTGCATATAAATTCCCTATATATTCTTGCCATCTACCCACTTTCTCTACATATTCTATAATAACATTTCCTCCCGCGTCCCTTATATTTTTGCTATACGGTTTTATATCCCTAAAATTGATTCTAATTAGTTTGTATGCTTTATCTGTCTTTCCTACTTCCATCTTAGTTTGTACCTCTTTGCACTTTTCATCAATCCATTGTTGTTTAAGTTTCCTGCATTTGCGAATAATTTCCCATTTTATGGCTTTGTATCTCTGCTTTCCTGTTTCTTCTGATTTATTTTTGTATTTTCGTCTTTCTTCTATTAAATTCAGGATATCCTTTGTTATCCATGCTTTTTTATTTTCTTTTTGTGTATACCGCAGAATATCTCAAACATCGCGGTAGTGTGTTAGACTGCCATACCGACCCCTATGGTCTCTGCCAATCTAAGTACCGAAAGAGCCGTTGCCCTCTTTTGGGGACCTATTTTCGTCTGGTTCCTCACTAACGACCCTACTACTTTGGTTGGACCAGTAGTTTGGCTTTTTAGTTCATTAGAACACGCAAGCCATTTCACCTGTTCTAGTAATCTAGAACTTCGACAAGGTGCAGGTCCATTCGAAATAAATATACCTTGAAAAAAACCTACAATATTTGGACGACGAAACCATAAATCCTCAAAAAAAGAGGCAAGTTTCTTCACAAAGGCGTTTTGGTCTCCATATCTAAATCGGCGCTATCGACTGTTATTTCATTGGACTTCATCATTTGCCAGATTATTCAAATTTAGTAATTTATATGAGATTTTTAGAAACGGAATTAGACGAATTATTAGAGAATGTACCTCTAGCCTACGGAGTGTAATGACTTACAAAAATGACGGATACCTCGTTCGTTTCGTGAGATCATGCGCGATTATTTAGACACTACCTATCCAAATCGGCGACTTTGGACGAAATGGGCACATTAATGGCCAGCTCGGTACCATTATTTAAGCCCCTCGATTTTTATGTATGTGTGGTGATTTATAGGGTTGGTGTACGGTGAGGTAATAATTGATATTGACCATTTGAGAAGGAAAATTGATGTAGCTTATGAGATTTTAGAATAAGAGGTAAAACTTGGAGTGATCACTTCGGTGCTCGAATGTGCGTTAGAACTTGTGGTGGACATTTCGAACATCAAGAGTGATAATTTAAATTAAATTCAAATAGTTGCATCAATTTTACAGTTGATATAAAGAAATCATTAAACACGGTAGTTTTGAAATTGTTCAAACACCGTTACCGTTTTTAATTTTTTGAGGTATACCAGCAATATTAAAAATCGCTTTCCTAAAATTCTGATTCTTCACATTACCTTTAGTTTATTTTATATTTAGGTAATTATTATGGTTTGTATTGACAAATTGGCAGGCCTGAAAATATAACCATCAGAATAAGTTTAGGTGAAGCTACTTTTTATGTTTAATTGCATTTTATCTGTAAAAAATCATGTAATTTTTTAAAAGTCTTAAAAATTCAATAATTCCCCAGCCACAAAACTTTATAAATGTAAATTTAAAACTACAAATTAAAACAAATCTTAATATTACAATGCAGTACGCATGCGTTTCCCATAGAAAGATAATTTACAATATACAACGTCCGTCCTGACCATCAAGGACATTAAAATGGTACAATATTACAACCATCATACAAATTATATACAAAGCGCGTGACTTTTACGTAATCAATGTGACCATAGTCTTATATTTAGTATAGATTCAAAATGATACATTTGTTGGAACGAAACTTTAACTGCGGTTAACATGCATTACAAGTAAGGAGAAATTATATGTAAGGAGTTTAAAATGAAATGGAAAACAAAATAACACAGCATCAATATGCAAATGTAAATTATTCCATGCTGGAAAAAACAAGCGGAGCGAAAGTTAGTTCTTTTGAACTACGCTTGCAAATTTGATATGCTTCAATCACGTGTTCGTAGATTTAACGGCATGACGACTGAAAAAGGAGTTAGAAACTTGAGAGTTAACTCTAAAAATATTTTAGATTTGGTTTGTGTTAAGGAAGCTGCTGTTGGCTGGAAAAATAAAAACTAGTGTTTTCGGACAACTTTAAGTTCTAAAAATTAACAGGAAATTAAACTGTGAGTAAAGTTGAGCATTTTGCTTATGGTTTATAATTATGTAGATGCGATTTTTAAATGTAAGCTTGTAAATGGATCGTATTTAATTAGTAAGAAATTAACGGAATGTGAAAGTAATTAGTTTTATTGGAGTTTAAATTAGCGACAGACTTTGATTAAATTTAAGCATGATATTAATGAAAAAGGAAGTTTGGAGCATTTTAAAATATTAATATGTGCGTATTGATTGTAACTGTAAGTTTAATTGGTAAGATATAATGTTAATTAAAGAGTAAAAATTTATTAGTTTTAATGGACAATAGAATGTTTAACCGAAAAATTAGTATTTAACAGTATTTAACTGTCTATGTATTTGTATTAATGCATTTTCAAAAATGGGATATAGAATGTCATGTATATCATTAATGTAAACTGGAACAATGTTGTTGGTTTTATTGATTGATTCAATGTTCTTTTTAAGATTTTTTTTAGCAAGACTTTGCCAGTTTCATGTTTGAAAATTAAGTTTTCTTAAAGAAAATATGTTTGTATTCATGTTGTAATTATGTAATCTTAGCAGAAACTAAATTTGGACTGAATTGTATTTGAAACTAGGCAAAAATAGATAACATTGTTAAAGGATACCAATTCACCCCGTATTTGAGCAAGACGCCTCATTTTAAAAATTTCTTTGATATAATAAAATTTAATGAGTGTTTTAAGGTACTTTAGAGAAAGGTAAGTCATATATGTGACGAAATTTAGAAAACCAAAGGCAAAAGAGGCTATTGGAATAATCATCTTCCATGTAGGCATGATATCAAAGGGATTTCTAAGACAAAACACTTTGGCGCCCCTTAATTATCACAATCGAAAACCCTTTTAGGGTGATTATTGTAACGTAGTGTTTGTATTTCAGAAATTTCAATTTCAATTTTTATTTCTATTATTTTTATTCTATTAGAACCCACTTCCACACCATTCTAGTTACTTGATGCATCCCTAGAATTGTGACGGTCCCCGCCCCTTCAAACGAAATCTATTGTAGTGCTTATTTCACCTGTAACATAAACAATAATTTCATTGACGTTTTTGCTTACTGATGTCATATTTTATTAAACAATCAAAGAAGTAAAAATAAAAGTTTACATAAATGTATAACATTTATTAACTTTTGTGACTATTAAAGGGTATTGTTTTGTTAATTTTTATTTTAATAATTTTATGTATGTATGTAAACGTACTAGGTATATGTTATCTTATACTTTTCTATTTCTAGTTTTGAATTCTTATAAATAAAAAACTAAAAACTTCTATGTTAAGTTGTATATATGTTTATTATATTATCACTGAAATTCGAAACCGATTAAACAGATTTCAGGAAAAGTTAAAATTTGAAAACCTGTTTTCTAAAAAGTTGGTTACTGTATAAACCCTTGGCGCTGCAAAGTAAAAGAGCAACTGCTGTATCATCATCCACATCGTTCATTCAGCAAAATGGTTTTTAAATCAAACTATTTATTATCGCTAAACCAAACGAAATCTGATTGTTAATTGTGAATTCTCATTTTACTTCTAAATAAATGGTTGTAAAGGGATTCAAAAATGAGAATAAATTCATTATTGGCTCCTAATAGTGAAGTGTATAAATCAAAGCCAAGCAACACGTGGCTTTAAGATACAACTATATTTTTTTTAGTTGATATTACTCCGAACAATCATAATTTGCTATTTAATAGAACATGCTTTATTTTAAATGAAAAAATTCCATATAATCTCTTTGCTTCTTATGAGAAGACTAGCTGATGTAATATTAATAATGAACAAGCTTAGAAATGTGTATCTTGGACTAATATAAATAACTCCGAAATTTATTTTTGATCCAAATAAGTTGCGTTACCTTATAGCGGCAGACTTCTAGGTTAATATTAGTATTAGAAACCTTTCTTGTAGATCCATGAACTATATCTTTGGGGTATTGGTCTTAAACAGAATTATACAGACGTCTTCAAAGTAATTTTCTTAGTTAACAAATTAAGTCTCTCTTTTCCTATTGTTGGAATAAACTGGAATGGTGGTTAGTACGCAGAACAGCACCGAGAATTACAACAGCGCATCAATTGCTAAAAATGTTCACTTCGACTTCTGAATAACATTAAGGTAATTGCAAAATCTTTACGTCTCAGAATAAATCACGACGTGGACGCTTACCGCAAAAATTTGTATTCAAATAACACCACCTTGGTGGGATACATAGTACTTAATTAAACCTAGTTTTGATGAATTTTCAAGCAAACAAACAGTTTTAACAAAGCAAGCTTATATGATTAAAAGATATTTGCGAGAATAAATTTATTCCCAGTGAAGCAGAGTAGTATTACTTCTAATTAGAATTTTCGAATCCTATTTATTGGGCATTTTATGGAAGTTATTCATATTTAAATGCAGATTTTACGTTTGTTATCTCCAATAGATATTATGTAATTTGGGTTGCCAAAATCTGGGCGGAATTCATGTTAGTATAGCAATATTATTATCGGAAGACGGGTGATGTTGAAAAAACCTGTGCGAGGCGGAGCCATATTAATAACCAAAATAAAAAAGTGAAACTGGAAAACATCAGACTGTTTGCACAATCATTGTTGCTAGAGCAAAAAAATCCCAGGAACAAAGAATACTTCTGGTGCCTCTTTTTGGCTCTATATATAAAAACGATACAAACTCACTGTTAGATTTGATACGTTCTGTAATAATGTAGCAACTTTCTGGTGAGTTGGGCACACCAGTACAACTATTTTGACGTTGGGCGTCAGTGAAACAATTTTGGTGTTGCTTCGTATAGACTCACGAACTTCACGATATTTATGGCTTAGTCTGGGAATTACCCCAAGGGTGGGCAATGTGAATGGGCGTGGATGCAAAGTAAACTCAACTATACACAGATATGAAAAGAGGAAGGGGAATTGAGCGCCACTAGATCTATATGAGCAACAAAGAAAACAAAGGTATCCTATGAGAAGATGCAGAAACTCACAGGCTATAGAGACTATCAGAAACATCTAAGTTATACAAAACAACACCTCTGGAAACCTCTCAAATGTATCTACTTCACTTCCAGCTGCGATGATCCTGAAAGAAAATGTCACACAATAAATTTTTAATCAAGAGACACAATTTGCGTCTTACAACAAAAAATTCAACAATACTCATACATTAATTACCTTGAAACTATAACATAAAATGTTATACCTAAAAATAAATATTAGAAAGAAGTCGTTTACTTCACTTCTATAACATTATTTTGCTTGAGGGTCCCTCAAGTTTCATTACACAAAACTTATTTTCTTAAATTGTACTGTCATTAAATTTAGATACTCATAAATAAAAGACTTAGCGTTTTGAACCAAAAATATAATGTAATCTTTTTCTTGCTTTTCTTTTATATTTTTTGTACATGCAAACAAAATCTCAAGATTGATTTTCAAGAGTAAAATTAATTTTTTCTATGTAATAAAGATTCTTAAATTTTCTCTTTAGATAATACAACACTTGATAACATTTTCACAAATAAAATTTTAATAACCCCAATTGACAGATCTGTTAGATTGGTCCACAACAAGTTTCAAAAAAACTCACACGTAGCCTTGTTACAAAAAAGTTTTCAAATAAGAATTACCTAATATATAATTATCTCACAGTTAATGGATACTAAGGTTAGATAACTACGTTGTTATGTTCATTTAACATTTAGGCCGTTTTACCAAAGTCCGGGGAAACCTTTAACATTCCGACCCTTTCTAAAACGACCGTCAACCTTACGTCGACCTAAATAGCAATCCTCAAACTCCAGCTGGCACATGAATGCGCCAACATATTCTTTCACTCGCCCTGTTATCGTTGCACTCAAAAAATGGCCGAGTTATCCTGGCTCCTATCAATATATGGAACACGTGAGCTGTCTGAAGCGTCACCTCATGACATTTTCCACAAGCGTTATATTAAATTAATAATTCTTAAAAATGGATACAAACCGCCTACGGAATAGGCAACACAAGTGACTTGTTTATAATGTATTTGTTACAATTGAATATATTCTTAAGATAAATTCAAAGCAGATTACATGGTAATAACGTTTGTTTCTATTACGAAATTGTTCCTTCTAATATTATAATGCAAACCAATGAAATCAGATGGCACAGAACTGTAACAAATGGAACCGATTTCAAAAGTTAATACCTTAGAATTTATATTGGTTACAATAAATAGAAAAATATATATTAGTGTATTGTACCTTAGCATTAAGTTTACGGTTGTGCATATATAACAGTTGTCTTACGGCGTAAGTTTAGTATAAATGTATAAATTTTTTTAAAATTTAAAGTATAAACCATAACACCAAAAGCAATATCTATCATATTATATACCTTTTAATTTTTATTTTTTAATATTCTACAGATGACAAGCAGGAAGAAAACGTTTATCAGGGAACCGGTATCAAAAAATTATAGACAAGAAGCAGAAAGCTGTTAAAGGA
The DNA here is from genome assembly GCA_036346225.1 of Platerodrilus igneus. NCBI lineage: Eukaryota > Metazoa > Arthropoda > Insecta > Coleoptera > Lycidae > Platerodrilus > Platerodrilus igneus. Next base: position 8,118,076 of record JARFIW010001093.1, read on the forward strand.
TTAACTACAAATACACTGCGTTTTTTTCCAAAAGCAGCACGAAGAAACGGCATCTTCAACATCCAAAGACATCACCTTTTCAAGTTGAATGTAGTGCAGTTTAGGGTTGTACAACAACAGAAACCAAGGTTCTTAACAAATCATCTTTAGATTTTCGGTCAAAATATCAAAAAGATGCTGAAAGTACGTTAAAAAGTTTAACTTATAAGCCATTTTCAAGCGTTCAGTTAATTTGTGCGGTTTCTCATGATACCGAAATATGGCCTGATGTGATTGACGAAAAACAGGACTGATTGTGGTTGATCGTGACTTGAAAGGAATAACTAATTTTAATTATCTCAAAGATGCGCATACTAGAAGCTTCTCAGAAAATTATCGTAAAAAATGGTTACCTATGGAGAGGTTGTCAACCGTAACTTGTCATTGTATTCAGGAAACATAAATGCAGTATTTTGCTTTTGCTACAAAAATTTTCCAAATCAGTCTACTCCTTTAGGGGACTAAACTGGTTTTAATAACTGCAACACTTTGTTACGTTCCAATTTTGCTTTTAAAATTTACTTGTTAATTCATAAGCCCGCTTTACCATAATTTTGTTAAATCGATTCCGTTTCAATTCTTAAATTCTTTAACAACATCCTGTCTACAATAAGTGCGCTTGCTACAAATTTTCATTTTGAACTTATTTATTTCAAAACGACAAGTTCATGCTACAATTAAATAGTGTATATCCTGTTTTAGGTACCTGTTACCTTGGTATACATTACGATCGCATATAATGGTTTTCTCTAATGTTCTGATGTAAAGACTGGTTGAAGTAAGGTCGCGTACTATTCGATAAAACCCAGGTTTTCCAGTTTCAATCGCGCTTCGATAAGCGAGGGTTTGCAGTTCGAATTCGTGTTAGGTGAACCATTGTTGAATTTGATTCTACAGCTTGCATGTCGAAATATTTTCTGCAGTATTCGTCACCGTATTTCAAAAACAATGCACGTTTGTTTCTTTCTGTTCGACAACCAAGAGGTGTCTTGCCTTTTTAGCTGGAGGCCAAAGGGGTTCTTTCTTTATGTAGATCAATTGCTTTTGTCTGTGGACCAACCGCTTTTGTTCGCAGACCGCTGCTGCAGTTATGGCAGCAGGGTAAATGTATCCTGACGACCATGGCGTTGCTGTGCTGACTCACCCCCGACGGATTGCGAGCTAAGTATCCGGACACCTACAAGTATACAACTTGTTTTCTTTTGTGTGTGTCAATGGCATATTCCGTATCAACGTTTGGTGTAGTTACGTGACACTGTAGGACTATTGTTTGTTGCTGCGATTCGATATTATCGCTTCACAGCTGCGATGTACTATTTTTAAACATGCTTCTCAAAAGAACGCACACGTTTATTCGCTTTACTGACTAGTTTATTTTACAAAAAGTATTAGGTGAAACTCTAAAAACGCTTGATAAAAGCTCTCACATATTGATTTACTACTGATTAATTTTATTTTGTGTGAAATACGAGATGCGCACTACGATCTAAATTCCTAAATTGTCCGTACAATATAATTGTTTGCTGTGAAATAATAACACTTAATTTATTTTCCTTTTGCTTGTTTGTACAGAATCCTTTATTTATTTTTATGTGTCAATAGATTATCGTGGGCGATGTGTTTTTTTTGGTTTTTTTAATAGTTAGCCTAGTATTTACTTTTCTTGCAGCTACGTCTAGGTACGTATCAACTTGATCAGCCATGAGAAAAGTAAAACTGATGTAAGGTGCTGTTATAATTTGATCCAGTTGCAAAATTTCATCAAAAATAAATTCTCTGGAAATCATTTGAACCAAAATATTATTGCTCAAGAAAAAAGCGTTGTTGGGCAGTGGTTCTAGAAAGAATTACAGTAATAGTACAATATCTAGCCCGACAAAATTTAGCTTTTTATTGAACAGAACATAAACTCAGAAAATACGTCACTTTTTACAAATGATTAAATCCATTTCAAAATTTGATCCAGTTATGGCCGAATATATCCCACGTATTCAAATAGATAATAACCACTTGCCTAATTATTTAGGGAATAATACAAAATGAAATATTATCAATGATAGGATGAAACATAACGAAAGTTATTAAAATCAAGTTGAACGAAGTTAAATACTTACTGCACTTCGGCATCAGTATAACCTGACATGGCCCTAAATATCTCAGCATAAATGTTATTACAAAACAAAATGTAATAATTATGTTTAGTTTCACCTTACCTCGTTCTTTCCCGTTTCTAAAAACTTTTCTTCTATATAATAAATTAATTAATACATTTATTAGACGTATTTTCTACTCTACAAGTACTAAGTAAAAACTAGTATTCAACTATTTTATAGGGGTGCGATACATTAATTTACTAAAATGGGTTCACATCCTAAACTTTTATCATCATCATCCGACACATCCAATGAGCTTGAGTAAGCATCTGAATTATCACTATTATAATCAACCCGTATAATTAGATCTTGAACTTCGTCTGTAAAAATTCTCGTTCAACATATTGCTTTTCTGTTTTTTCAACGTGCAAATATACTTTACTCCATTCTTTAACTCCAATATTTTTTATATGTTGTTCTATCAATTTACGTACATCATATATTTTAAAGGTTACACTACATACAGCAATATGATTTTTAAGTAACGACCATATCTTCTCGACAGAATTTAGTTCAGGATAATATGGAGGTAAAGACAATACTGCATGGTCATATTCTGTTAGTAGCTGATCAATTACAAACATCTGATGAAGAGGTTAATTTGCCTTTACTTTGGAATACAATTCTGGCTTGGTATCGTTATATTCAAAGAAGATATTTGGTTCCTTCACCTTCAACCACCTCTGCATATTTATTTTCTTCCAACTTGAAGTAGGGTTAGGGTGCACAAGATCATTATGATATGACACATTGTCTATCACCAACACTGAACTTGGTTTTCAATTTAGTAATAATTTTTCCTGCGGCCACTTTTTATAATTGTGGTGATTCGTTTCATCACGATAGACCCCGGTCTTCAAACCAGACTTAAACATCAATTCTGCATTTGGAACAAACTAGTTTTCGCACAATGCGTGAACAATTATCAAACGTTTACCTTTTGAAACTAGCGATTTCAAACCCTTTGTGGTCCCATCATCCCAACACTTTGACACAGTGTGAGAACTGTGTAGATATGTTTCATCGTTGTACACAATATTTCTGTCTTCTTCTTTATACTCATTAAAATTTCTTGAAAGTATAGTACACTTTGCCTTTATATTGCATTATTCAACAATAATTTTTCTGTTATCCACAGCTTTCTTGCAACGAAATCCTGCTCTTAGAGCTATTTTTCAGATCGAACGTAATTTCTCCGTGTAAAGGGACAATGATTTTTAAATTCGTCGAACACTACCTTCAAAATCGATCTACGTTTATGTATTGCTGCAAAACGATACATAATGGTTCTTAAGATCTTTTCCTCAATCTCATCTACTGTTGACTTTGGCCTTAGTTTCGTTGTCTTTTTTTTCGTGGTGAAGTAAATTTGCTGTAGTCAAGTTTGATTGTGCCTTTCTTTAGAATTCTTTGCACGATCCGCAATAAAATGCCTGTTGTTTCAGCCACACTTTTGCAAATTGCTTAAGTTGAGGGCTCCTGAACCTCTTTCGCGTTTCAAAAATTGAAATACGTTAAAAACAATTTGTCGTCCTTGAGAATAAGTGACCTCTCTCTTAATCATATTACTTTAAAAAAGATATGAACATTAATCAACTACTAAACACGCATTAATTTCAAGTACTTATATTGCTGAATAAATTAACAATCAGTAAGTTTTGAAAAGTACTGTTTTGATGATTAGGACTTGATAAAAAGTATTAAAATGAAAAATAAAAACTGAATAAGACGTTAACGAAAACGAGAATGACAATGTTATTTACTTACACTATCACAATCACCTGAGTGTGTACACTGTTGCCATAATGAATTTTGACCGAACGCAAAACTGCAAACCTACTATTATTTATCGGTGAAAACAAATAAAAGTTGCGATGTTATATAATGGTGTAACAATTTTATTTTTTGGTTATTAAATCCGTTCATAAAAGTGCAAGATTTATAAAACACTTTTATTAAAATAATAAGTAAAATACATTTAACAAGTTTGGTAATACGCTAAAGCTGTATCTATATGTAGCATTCTATGTATAGTCAAATATCTGTGCCTTCGATTACTATTCGCAAGCGCGTTTTGGTTGAAAGCCCCCTCCTGGGACAGGCCGTTCGTCTGAGCGAGCGGGATAACCGGTCGGCCATGCGAGATTGTTGAGTCAAAATGTACGATTGGAAGCAGGCCGCCAATTTGCGGTTACATTTTAAGCAGTCGAGACCCATCTTTAAATAGCGCGCGCAAATAAAAATAACCACAATAAAAGCAACTTTGAAAACAACTATTCCAACCACTGATGTTAAAACCACTTTGTATTACAGTATGTAGAAAGCAACTTTGATGATGGAAAATTTGAATAATTTATAGAAGACCATTTTAGTACACAACGTTAGGATGTTATTTGATAAGGCAGCGGGGTTCAACATATTGCAGCAGCTGACGGATGTATGGTGATTACGTTTGATATTACAACACCTCTTCACAGCTACAAAACGCAGCTTTGGTTCGTAGATAACTTTAAGTAATTTTTCGTGTTTCAAGTTAGAAACACGCTATTTTGTTTAGTGCATAAAAGCACGAATAATATAAAATTTAGATTATTGGTTGAACTGGAAGTTTCCAGTGTTAAAATTATAATTCACCATTTTTAATGGTTTAAGAAACCATACACGTGGTTTATTTTGTACTGTTGGTAACAGCGACAGGTGTTATTGACGTCACTTGTTTGTCTGCGATATATTTCTGACACATGTGTTCTAGTAAACTTATGCTTTGAACAGCGTTTGCCCATGTTGAGTAAACAAGAATATTTTTGTAATCTGCCTTTTATATTAGAAATTGAAACTAACACAAATAATTTAGATAAGGAAACTTGAGTAACTATGTTTTAATTTGTAACCCGCTCGAACAGATCTGCACGGGTCGGACCTTTTTTTTGTAACAAGTTCACACTAAGTTTTAAAATGTTTGATTATCAACTATTTTGATAAACCTTAATTTAAAACCCATGAACTCATTTAATTATTTATGAAATTTTGTTGCATTGAATTTTGTTTTAAAAGAGAATCTTTTGAGTAAATTATTGGTTCAAGATTAAAGTTTTTTTATTTTGATCAAATATGGTCAAACCTAACTACAGGAAACTAATATCCTTAAGAGTGGAATTTTGATGTCAACTTATATAAGAGATATTTTTTTAAATATTTCTTTAAGTATGTTTGTGGGACACAAATAGTGTTCCACCCTTTTATTAAGCTAATTATTGCAATTTCTTACAGGAGCAGCGTCTTATTCAGTTAAGACGGGTTTTTGTCACTGAAGGCGATTTTTTTCTTTGGGTTTCCACGTCCGCCCCTAGAAATATACCACGCAATTATCATAAATAAGTCAGGACTTGGTGGCGCCTATTTGTTTTGGATTAAGTTCAACTTACAATCAGAATTCGACTTACCCCCCCATTTCTCATAGCTCTACCCAAGGAATAGACCCCTAGTTATGTCGGAAGACTTCGTTACACTTGCTCATAACGTGAGGCCAGCTATATATATAAGAAAAATTAGTTTCACTGGCTTCCAATAAACGTAGGGCAGGTGCCTCAAAAAACAAAATACGTTTCACTGGCGCTGGCAACGGCTAGGCACTGTGAAAAAATACGTTTCAATGGGTTTATTTCTTGAATTTAGGCATTTTTAGGTATTGTCAGCGTAAACAAGCACCTTCTAAACAATATTTTGTTTCACTCAATAAATGGAGCATTCGTTACGACGTATTAAAACTATAATGCTAACACGGTGTTTGTAGGTCGGACTAGAGTGTGTAGAATTTTAAGGTTCGAAGTTTATTTGAACCTATTGCGCATATGACGTCACCAGCATCCGATAATAATTCAACGTGTTTTATTTGAGAAATGCTTGGCGTTTGTTGTTGGCTTTGATTTACGCCTGCGCTATGCTACGAGTTTGCGATCACATCTGGTCCGGAGCGGGAAAAAAGGGGCACTTTTTGTAGGACAACCGCTGCGAAATGTCTTTGAGATGATTTTTATAGTGTCATAGGCTGACAGTATCTAATTAAGCTTCTCTGTAAAACTTCAGTAACATTGCGGTGTACCGTGAACATTTTCGTCCTATAATTTTTTATAATTTTCGAAGACAATTATCTCAACGAGAATGCCTTGTCAAGTTGCTTTCTGTTTTCAGCAGTGAAGCACCACATCAGCCAACAATTTCTCGTTGGTATGGAAAATTCAAACGTGGATAAATTAGTCTTAGCGACGATCCAACGGCAAGTACACCAAAAACGGCAGTCACTCAGGAAAACATCATGCTATGCGCAAGCTCATCAAATTGAAGCGTCATTGGGTATTTCAAAGATTTTAATTTAAATAATTTTGCATGAAGAATTATTTGCAAAAAAGTTAGTGTCCCGTTGCATACTGCATCTGCTGACCGAAGAACAAAAAGCAGCTAAGGCAAATTGGTGTTAAAAAACTCTAGACCCCTTCAACGCAGGAACCAGTAAAAACGTGTACAGCATCATGAGATGTGATGAATCTTGGATTTACTCGCACAAGCCAGAAAATAAACGCCAGTTGTCTGTTTGGGTGTTCCAAGGTGAAGAAAAGCCAACAAAAGTCATCCGTTTCCGAAGTGTCTCCGAAAAGATGGTCGCAACATTTATTTGTCTCAAAAGCAGATCATGTAGTAACAATTCCTCTACAAGATAAAAAAAACTGTTATACCAATAGGCATACAACGATTTGTTTGCCTCAAGTCATCGCGGAACCTCGACAAACCAACCCCAAGCGACGAATCACCCTTTACCTAGACAAAGCAAGTTTTCACACAGCTTGCAAGACAATTGAATTTTTAACGCAACAAAACGTCGATTGGTTAAACCATCCTTCGTAGAGTCTTAACCTAAATCCCAGCCATTTGTATATCTTTCCGGAAATTAAAGACGGACTACGTAATTAAAGATTCCAGTAATCGGAAAAAGCAGTCAAAGCTTTCAAAAATGCAATTTTAAGTGTACTAAGAAACGAGTGGAATAACTGCTTCCAGAGTTGGTTCTAACGCATGCAAAAGTGCATTGGTCTTCCTGTAGAATGCTTCAAAAAACAATAAAGTCTTTAAAAATTATCTATTGTTTTATTCCAACTCTATATGCAAACCGTAAAAGACAACAATCGTATGTGACAGCAGTGACGACCACGTTTATATCAGAATTTAAGCTTTTGACATATTTATTTTGAATCATTCCGGTCGATCATTTACTAATGTCCAATATATAGGTTTTTATTAATTGATGCTTATCCAATAAAATTACACTTCCCCTTTTCAAGTGATCGTGCCAAATTGCAGCAGTGCTCAATACACAGAACATTAATCAGCATTAGGGCTACATAACTCTTGACAAATTATCGTGTCAGTATCGAAGCAAAAATAGGGTAATCGCAAAACCTTTACCTAAAGCATTCAATTAGGACGTTAAAGTTTACCCTTGAGGTTTCGTAACCATATAACACCAACTTTGTACTGTTCCAGTGTATAATTTAGGTTAACTTAGTTTCGACCAATTTACCAAAACAGAACATGTTTCAAGTAACCAAGTAAGAAAGTTTAAACATGTTTAATTGAACAGCTGCCTCTTTCAAAAGACACCATTGGCACTAAGTTTATTTAGAAGCTCATGTTTGGTGCAACCACTATACCATCCCTATACTATTAAGTCACTTGGGTAATCTACAAATTAAATTTTATTTAATATTGCATGTTGGAGCGAGCATTTTTGCAGTAGGGCGCAATAATTTTAGAATAACGTCTATTTATCCAGTTTACACATATTTACAGCAAATGCTGCAAGCACCTCAATGTGAAAATTTATCTTGAAGTATTATTTCCGTGGAGTTGCTATTGATAAACAGAATCATGTAACTTTTGTGGATATCTACTACACAGAAGGGTGAACAATTAACGTGAAAATTACAAATGGAGAGCATTCCATGCCCAGCTTTGTAGAAGCACGTTTTAGTGGGATTTTCTATTAAAGGAAAGCTCTTACTTTCATAGATGTAAGAGACTAAATAAGCGAGTCTTAATTTTGAAGCAAAATAATTTCAGTAGAATGTTATAGGTATCTCGAAAGAAATTTATTCAGCTGAGTCTGACGTTTTTGGTGATTCTAGATACATATTTCTACAAAATTAGGGAAGCTTTGAAAACCAGCCGTCATTTCGATTAGCCAGAAAAGCATACAAGGTATGAATACCAAGTATACTCCAAGAAGCTAATATAAATTCGTAATGTTCAGTGTACTTACAGGGTTAGAAAACCGATAATAACGAGGTTAGAGCAGATTATTTCAATAGGATCGAACTTGTTTATTGAAAAATAAATTTTAAATTGAAGAATTTGTTGGAAGTTTTAGCAGTAAAATATGAATTGCTGACTAGTGTCTTTCCCTAAACATCACTCCTTAAAAAGATAACTCCTTAAGAAATAGTTACTACGAAAACTTAATGGAAGGGGTGTGTAGAAATTAGTGATCCTTTTTACAAAAAAAAGCATTTTGCATATACTGTCTAACTATAAGGTGTTTTACAACGAATTTTGTTACTTTCAAAGATTTTTTCGGACAACATCATACGTCTTTGAGTTTGAACCGCGCTATTATTGAATATAACAACCACTCCTATAGAGTGCTTTACTGTAATCGCTAGTGTTAAACATGCGGTTAAATGAGATCAATAAATCCAAACAGTGTCTAATAAATGCAAAGGGAGGAATTTGTATATGGACAAACTTAATCAAGCCACAGGTGTCTTTTGGCAAAATGACAGTTACTTGGCTCGGCTCGAATTAACAGGACGTTGAATATGTTGATTTAATACCGATTGCTTGCTTTAATACTATCCACTGTTTACTAGTTTATAGCAAAGGTTAGAAAAGCTTCAGCCCATGTTTGTTCAATAATTTCGCTGTTCAAATATCTAGAGAGGTATTTCTATTACTCCGAATTCAAAACGTTGTAACGCAAACTTTAGGTAATAGCAATGAGGTTAATAATTTCAGTTAGTTAATTGAGCTTTTGGTACGATACCTGCCTGTAGAATTTATAGAAGCTTTGGTACTTTACAGTTAATAACGTAGTTTTTTCTATGTAATATAAAATTAGGATTCAAAAGTAAACAGGAAAACACCTAATATATTAAATGCAAACAATAATAAGCATCGGAAATTTAATTTTTTTTGCATAAAATTTAGAAAAATACCGACAGACACTGGGTGAATAACCGTCATAGGAAAGTTTATTTATACGCGTTCACACGAGTGCAAAAATAAACCATTCAATCATGAAATTTGAACGACACACCATACATCCTCAATAAACAAAAAACCAACCATGAAAATTAATGCGTTACATGTAAACCCCTGAGAAAAATTCAGAGCTCACTCAAGTTGAAACAAATCTCAACCATATACTCCCAATATTATAGCCATAAAAAATGAGTTGCGAACGTAAACAAATAAAACCGCTTTCAAAATGCGGGATCAAATAACCTGTCACACAAAGAAAGCGTCATTGACCTGAACTTCAGAACATCTTTAAACGCAAAGTCAAAGAAAACAGTAACATGGGGCAATAACCCGGGGACATTGTAACTTATAAAACCCCGGATATTATAAGGAGGGATATTATCAGTTTGGGTAAGATTATCTGACACCCGCCATAAACCTTCCAAAATTCTATCGTAGCGTGAGTGACAGGTACACGTTACGGAACAGTATTTAACATATCAAAACTGTCAGTGACAGAGCAGGGCCTTGAACGCGATTAATGCGGGCATCAGATACTAGTCTCGTAGAGAAAGTGACCAGTGTTGAGGAGCTTTTATCAATTGCAATAAGTTTCAATTTTACCTGTAAGTTCTATCCATTGAAGTGAATAAAGCTTTGAAAAAATTAAACGAAAATGGCTAAGTTAAATTGAATTATAACCATCACACGCTGTTTGTTGCGTCTAAGGATTAAAATCGATCGTTAATATTCATAGCTGCATGTGACATCGTACAAAGGACTATTAATATTGGTGCACGCTTTGCTACATTTAGAACATATTGCATCGAATTTATATACATAATAGTTTGTTAGTTTAGAAGTAAGTTAGCTAGTTAAAAGCTCATTGATTAAATTTCGACAAAGTTGTGTTATTATTAATCTTTAGTTTCATAGATAAACGCAGATATAGCCAAATTAAGGTAGATTATAGTCCTTTTTTGTTTTTGTTGCTATCTATCGATTTGAAAATCAGGTGTTGTAGTATAGGCTAAATATACACGGACTTGAGTATTTTTTTATGTTTATTTTAAAATTAAGAGGAGCTAAGAAAATGCAATCGACGCTCAACCAACCTCTAGTACAGTAAGAACCGCTCAAATTGGTACTTATTTGAATTTAGGAATATCCAAGTGAGTTAGCGCCCAAAAATTTTATATAGGCAAAGACTTGAACGATTTTTCAAGATAGGTGCAAGACTGTCTAATAAAACTGTCGGAATTATATAGCCCTAAAAGTTACTTGCACTTATAGAACCCAACTCGCACCACTGAAAGCTGGTCGATGCACCATTTTACTTTTCGTCACTTCGTCTTGGAAGAGTAAAATTGGTTCAGGTACTTAACGTCAATTCAACTTGTAACAACGTTCCTATTTGAACAAGTGCCAACGGCTTTCCTTGCTAATATTCAGCGTAACGTAAGGACTGCGTTTTATTTATTTTAGTTCGTGCTTCAAGTAAAAATAAAAAAATGTTGTTTTTGTGTGTAAAAGTAAATGTATTATGTTATGTATTTTCTACTGAGCAAATAAAAATTATTTTGCGTCTAGTATTACTGTTATTACATTAATGCAGAAAAATACGTACGTACCACTAGGAACTTAAATTTGAATTTTATTTGACCTATTGCAGAGAATGGGCACGAGTATCGCTCTTTTCGAATTTTTATAATTTTTCTATTCTATTGGTCCAAGGCGGTTTGGTGGCGGAATTAGTATGCGTGTGACTACTATGCTCGACGTCCTGGGTTCGAATCCCGACATGGTCCGCTTGAAAAATGTTAGGTGAGCATATTTCAGAAAAATACGCCCTCCTTCGAATGAGAGGTAAAATGGAGATTCCGTGTGTATATGTGTGTTGTCATGCATGTTAAAAGCCCCTATCTTGTTTGGAACGGCAAGGGTTCAGCAAATTTCGAAATTTCCAGGTAAAAAGAACTTGCTTCCTGGCCAATATAGTACCTAAGGGAGCTTTGTAGTAATAAGGTAGAAGAGAAAAGAAGACGAAAAACTTTCATTGAGCAATAGCATTGAAAAATCAAATGAAGTGAATTTCATTGGTCCTCGTAGCTTTAGACGTAAATTCCGTCGAAATTTATAAGTTAAACATATACATGACATGGCGCCTCGAGGTGCGATAGATAAAATATAATTGGCACAAAATGGATACCATAATTTTAGGTTAAAGAACAAAACTAAGATAAAGACAAGTTTTATGTACGCCGAAAGCTCCCTGCTATTAAAATATTTAAAATATGCGTTTCAAATTTAATAGTGTGCGACAAATTACAAAATCTTAAAGTTAATATATACAAAATCTATGCAAAATAATAAATATATCAAAATATTAAAAACATATACAACTTAAAAAATCTCTATAGTAGGGGACAAACAATACTACTGTAGTAAGCCTGCTTATCGTAAAAGGCGATTAAAAGGCGCAGCAAGGGGCCGCAGCCTTGTTGGCTAAAAGATATTGGAGAAGAGTCGGTTGGTCTCGGGCGATCCTCAATAATTTACAAGGTTATTAGGGGTTGGTCGTGATGGATACAGCTTTTTGCTCAAATTTTTAAAAATTGCATTATGGAAAGATATGGGAACCAACCACATATTTCCCAGGTATGCGTGGCCTAAAACACGAATTATGTATGATGGAGAGCTCACAAGTAAAATTCTTGTCCGGAGGTAAAATACCCTTTCATTCGGATCTCCGGGAGAGAGTACTTGGGGCTCTTCATCGTTAGAATTTAAACCATCGATTCGATTTAGTGATAGGGACTTGAAATGTAAGGTCATTACTTAGAGTAGATAAGTTAAGGAATTTATTAGTCGAAATGAGGAAAGGAAAGCTGGACATTTTAGGTATTAGTGAGGTGAGATGGCCAGATAATAATGACTTTTGGAAAGATAACAATAGAATAATTACAACTTCTTTAACTAATGGACAGGCTGGGATAGAAATAGTGTTAGGTAAAGGATTAGAACTTAAGTTAAAGAGTACTTGCAATTTAGTGATAGAATAATTATGGTTTGATTGAGTACAAATCCCACAGACACTGTTTTAGTACAGGTTTACATTCTAGCAAGTCAGTACGAGGATGAGGAAGTGGAAAAGATATACGAAAATATAAATAGTATACTGAGAAAAGTAAAGGAAGATGAGAATTTAATAGTTATGGGCGATTTTAATGCGTCAGTGGGAGAAGGTAGTGAGGGAAGAACGGTAAGAAAATTTGGGTATGGTAGACGAAATGATTAGTTGAGTTTTGCCAGGAACATAGATTAGTAACTGTAAACACCCTATTTGAACAACGTGTTAAAAGAAGATATACCTGGAAAGCGTCAGGTGATAGGACTAGATACCAAATAGATTATATTTTAGTTAAACAAAGATTTAGAAACCAAGTTAAAAACTGTTGTAGTTATCAAAGAGCTGACATAGAGAGCATTCATAACCTAAATCTAAAATTCAAAAACTGAGAAAGGCTAAAAGAGAGGGATGGGATCTAGGTAAGCTTAATAATAGTGAAGTAAAAATCGAATATAAACAAGTATTAGATAATAAGATCAAAGAGATAGCTATAGGAGGAACGTAGAAAATAGATGGAAAGAAATAAAAAGGGCTGTACACGATACAGCAACACAGACCATAGGTAAGAAAAAAGTAAAAACGAGAAAACCCAGGGTAACAAAGGAGATATTAGATTTGATATAGAATATAAGAAAGCTTAAACCTTTCAGAGAATTGGATAGTGAAAGTAAGCAAAAATATAATAGAGTTAGAAATAAGATAGTACATGAATGTAGAAAATCTAGAAATAAATGGGTGGAGGAGAATTGTAAGGGAATACAAGATGATTTGAGAGTAGGTAAGACAGACAGAGCTTACAGGACAGTTAAACAGATTTCGGGGAAGATAGGAAAAAATATAATAGTATCAAAGATGAGAATGATAAGCTTCTAATAAATAAAGTTTAAGTAGCAGATAGATGGAAAAGATATTTAGAAGATATGGATGAGTTAGAAAACGATCAAGAAGAGGATGTAAAAATAGGGTTCTCAATATTAAGAGAGGAATTTGATAGAACTGTTAGGGATTTTAAACTAAATAAAGCGCCGAGGATGGACGATATACCCGCAGAATTAACAAAATATGTAAGTCAGAAAACTTCAGACAGATTATATAAACTAGTAAAAGTAATATATGACACAGGTGAGGTTCCAATAGATTGCAAAAAAAATATTATTATCCCAATCCCAAAAAAGTCAGGAGCTGATAGGTGTGAGAATTTTATAACGGTTAGTTTAACTTCCCACGCCTCCAAAATACTAACAATAATAATTAAAAATAGAGTAGAAGCTTTGACTGAGAATTATTTAGGTGAAGATCAATATGGTTTTCGTGAAGGAGGAGTGACTAAAGAACCGATATAAATGATAAGGGTAATTATCGAAAAAAGGTTAAAAAAAATAAAAGACTCACTTCACGTTTGTAGATTTAGAAAAAGTATTTAAAAAAGTTAATTGGATTGTTATGTTCAGGGTTTGGCGAAAAAAAGGAATCCCTCATTGGGAGAGAAAAATTATTTACAGTCTATATAAAAACCAAAGCAAAGTAATTAGATTTGATGAAATAGAAAAGGAAGCTAAGATTAGAAATAGTGTTAGACAGGGTTGTATACTATTCTCCTTGATTTTAAATGTTTATATTGAGGAAGCTTTAAACTTAGCTAGAGAGAGAAAAGACCTAGGTATTAGTGTACAGGGACAGAAAATAGACATGTTACGTTTTGCAGATGATATAGCTTTATGGCAGAGTCTGGAAAAGAGTTAGCAGAGTTTTTATATATTTTAGATGAGATACTACAGAGTAACTATGGTATGAGAATTAACTCAGGAAAGACAAAGATAATGACAAGTGAGTTACAGCCTAGTTCTAAACCAAAATTAAAAATAGGTAATACCGAGTTAGAAGAAATAGATGAAGTTTGCTATTTAGGTAGTATAAATACATAGGACGGATGTAGCAGAAGGGATATAGTAGCTAGAATAGCTCAAGCAAAAAAATGTTTTTAAAAGAGAAATACTTACTAATAGCTAAGAGTATTAGTTTAGATAATAGAAAAAGTTTCTTAAAGTCGTACGTATGGAGCGTTCTGTTATACGGTAGTGAGACTTGGACAATTAAAGAGGTAAATGAGAAAAAGATAGAAGCTTTTGAAACTTGGTATTATAGGAGAATGTTAAAGATTAGTTGGACAGATAGAGTAACAAATGAGGAAGTTTATAGAAGGATAGGTAAGGAACCCTGTATGTGGTAACAATTGAAGGTCAGGAGAGATAGAATGATAGGCACCAGTTAAGACATGAGGGACTATTTAGTAAGGTCTTAGATTATAGACTACCAAATAAAAATAGACTAGCAAGACCTAGACAAAGCTATATTAGTCAAATTATTAGAGATTTACGTTGTGGAGGGTATGTATTGTTAGACTAGCTCAAAATAGAAAAGAATTTAGAGCTGCGTCAAACCAACCTTAGGTAAGTTCGAAAACAAAAAAAAATAAATAAATAAAAATCATTTAACTAAATTTCACCATAACATTACTCATAGCGGTCTGGCATGTTGTTAGCGATCCGTTGTTTAAGCCTTACCATAATATATAACTTAATAAACGTCTCCATAACATAACTCACAATTACTAAGTATCTGGCATGTTGGCAGAGATTTGTTGCTTAAGCCTTAGCATAACATATAAGTTAACACTTTTCCTTTTTTGGAGGGAATAACCAGGTAATATTTCATTTCCTTATAAATAGGAATTATGTAAACATGGAGTTCTTTAACAACCATCAGGTTGCTAATATCTATGTAGAGCCAGGTAGATAGGAAAAAGATAGAGTATAGGAATACCTAGACCAAGCTATATTAGTCAAATTATTAGAAACTTATGTTATGAAGAGTATCTAGAACTTTCTAGATTAGCACAGAATAGAAAAGAAGTTAGAGCTGCGTCAAACCGACCTTAAGTAAGGTCGAAAACAAAATGATGAGTTCATGCAAGTATGTTTTTGAGGCAAGTTACAAAACAAAACTCCTATATAAAGAAAAAAAAAAGGTTTTGCAACACCAAAGCAATTGGAGAGCAAACAATATAAAAGATAAACTAGTATTGATATACAAAAAGTACTGGATGCCATTTCACTACTGTTAGAAGTACAGAACCTAAACCAATAAAAAAAAATGTATTGATAATATAAAAATACACAATATAAGAAACTGTAGTTTTCTCATTTATTGTTAGGCAATAAGCTAAAGCGCAAGAAATCAAGCAATGCAAAAACAGATAATATAAAGAACGGTTACAATCAAAAACATATCGAGTTTTATTTATACGAAATATGAGAATTTTTAGAATGTAAACTAAACAGATATGCGATTCAACCGATGTTCGTAAGCGAATACCTTCTTCATCAAAGTAGAGCAAAAATAAACCCATCAGTATGAGAACTAAATAAAATTTTCGTAGGTTGTTGTCAAATTCAGTCATTCCCAATGCTTTCTGGTAATGAAGACTGATAGAGCTAGCTGATGCTAAATGTTTGTACCTAGTATTTATTCTATGCAGTAGACTTTGGCAGTATTACTCCTGCTAAGGATTTTTATGGAGCGTTCTCTTCCAATAAACTGTTTTAATTTCAGGCTAACCACAACGTTCTCTTATTTCGTTTAATTTGAAAAGCATAGGACACCATGCGATTAGTGTCATTGCGCTAAAAAACACAATTCAATTGGTAGCTGTATACGTTTTGGGCGTCGCCGTGGATCAATGTAGTAAGCGTAAGACTACGGATCCCAAGGTCCCGGGTTCAAATTCCGACACGGCCGACTGCTTGAAAAATAGCAGGTGAGCATTTTTCACAAAAATTACGCCCTCGTTCGGATGAGAGGTTAAATGGAGGTCCCGTGTGTGAGTGTTGTCACGCACGTTAAAGATCCCTACCTTGCCTGGAACGGCAAGGGTTCGGCAAAATTCTAAATTTCCAGGCAACAAAAAACTCGCCTCCTGGCCAATGTAGTACCTACAGGTGGAGCATTGGAAATGTAAATGAGCTGTATACGTTTTGACGGTTAAAAATTTTAAATGTGCATTTGAACCCCGCAACAAATTTTCCTCTTTGCTTCGGAAACTACAACAATACAGACGATGATTTTTGTGGTACTAAAAAAGTGCTAGAGAATCAGTTTTGTTGGTTTGAAAAAAAAATTGTCATAAGAACGTTCGGAAAATGTTTGAGAAGCTAAATGTTCTAGTAAAGCAACACTCACGCCATATTTTTGTTAGTCAGAACTAAAAATCATTAATCAAAAATCTCTTCCTCACAGTTCTTCCTGTTTTTCTTTTTTGAAAACCGTGAAGGCACTAACAACGTTCTTTAAACAACCAAAACTAATAAACTGAGTACTATATATTAGGATTTTTGTTTTTTATTTTGTAAAATCTACCGGCAGTAGCGCATTCTTGCATCACACATGGCAAATATTGGTAGCCAGGGAAGAAACAAGAATATGCCCCATTAAGTTCTCAGGATGAAAGACTATCAAGGTGTGTAACATTCCTTTAAAGCGTTTATAATCGTATTTCATTTTAATAGTTTCCGTATTAGTAAATCCCTCCAACAGGATTAGGGCTATATCCTTTAACAAATATAATTTTTAGGGGACATGCGTTCTTCATCTAAAAAAGAATTATTTTTCAAATCTTACATTGTTCATATTCGAAGGTTCTCAAATTTATTATGGCAGTTGTAAGGTTAGAAATGATTTCATCATTGCTTTGTACTCTAAATCATGGCAGTTTTATATTCGTTTGTTTTGATTAATAATATATAATTCTGGCAGTTAAGACATCATCGTCTGGGAACGTAAAGGTTTACACGCTTAATTATGCTGATGCAGAAAGTGTTTATGGTTCAAGTTAATGTTTCAGTAAGATAATTTTACACGTTAGATAGGGAAAAAATTACAAAATTAATTTCAATTTGCAATCTTAATTCATTTATCTAAATTCTATCGAAAATAATCTCGAATCTTTTATGGAGGAAAGTTCTTATTGTTGAGCACTTCGTCAAGATCTTTGAAAGACAACATGCAAACTTGAGTAGGTAAAATTAACTTTCGGATAATAAGATATCGAACTGGTTAAAGCGATTAATCAATAGCGTTAAGAATTTTACCCTACCAGGTTGATGCATTTTACTTTTAGGAAAATTTTCTTCTTTTAAAGTAGAAAACTTTATGTTGGAGAGGCATATTATTAAGAACATCCAAGTTTTTAACGAAATCGCAGAAGCTCCAGTATGATGTGGTTATGACAAATTAAGTCCAAGAAGTGATTAATTCCAGTTGTTTCAAAAATGTATCTACATCCGTACGATCTCAGGTGTGTATAATAAATCTTTTAAAATTATCACCTATAGTAACCATATATTAATGAAAATTTTGTTAACTGTGTGAACGTATATAGGTACTCATAGTATGTTCTTGTTATTAGTTCTAAGAAAATAGAAAGTTGTTTTGTTCAACAAAAACGTTTTCCAGTAAGATAAGTAATTTTTGATACATATTTTGCTTTTGCTTAAAATTGTTTATATGTTCTTGTGCTGAGAACGTATTTGTGCAATAGAGTGGAGTTTCATACACTTATGCTTTCCCAACTAATTTAAAAGTTTCATCTTTCAGCCTTGATATAATAAAAAATTTTGCAATTAGAGGCGTAATTACTATACAAGTAATTTAGCATATGATTTTATTAACCCTTTTTCTTTCAGTTAGCGGTTTTATATGTATAGTTGAGCTTACCCTGGTAGCAGAATATATCGTTTTTCTATAGTGTAAATATTAGTTATATATTGTTATCTTTGCGCAATATTTACAATTTATGACCAATATTTAACAAACACTAATAGCGGTTTGATATTGGTTATATATTGAATAAATATTTACAATATTTGCAAAATATGGAGGATTTAATGTATATCGGCAATATTAATTCAATATTGCATAATTACAATTTTACAGAAAAAATTAAATATTGATACGATGTTGTTCAATATTCACAAGTAAATCTTGAGCCAATATTATCAGCACATTTCTGCAATGGAAAAACAATATTTGACCAATATTTAATGCTACCTGGATATCATTACACTTATTTTAGGTTTGGTTTAAATTCAGTGTATTCTGTTATTCCTCGTATGAAACGTAGAACAGAATTATTCTTCTGATCTTAAAATTTGGCATCCTCTTGTTATCCCTTTTGGTGTTTTTCCCTAGGAACCACCGTATTTCAAAATTAGGTAGCGTCTAAGATAATTCCCGATTAAGATTGGTATTTCCTACACGATAGTATGACGGAACCCTCTTCAAACACTGACACCGCCCTTCCCATTCAGGCAGTAGGCTACCATTCTTGTTGGTACAGTCAAGGGTTTTGGCACTTTATCGACACAGTGTATTTAGCGAGGTATTTTACCGAGTTTCTATGTGGATTACCAATTAAATTGTTTGAGGTCAAAACTACACGTAACAGGCGGTGACCAACGCGAGTTACATATCCTTAAAATCAAATATAGATATAAATAAATGGAATTATTGAATCTTAAGTTAACTTGCAACATTGTATAATTCAAGAATAGATAATAAAAGGTTAATATAAGTCAGACAGAAGACATGAGAACGGATGTGAATACAATGTATTCAACACGTAACCTGACTGCAGGTGCAGGTCCCAATAGATTATAAGAAACGTATTGTTCGAATTAAGATTGTTACTTTGTATTAATGAATAAAGAATAAGCAGAGATAAGATCTGTAGATCCCACTAGCAATGTGAGGCGCAGGGACAACATAAATACCCTAGAGAGCCCAAGAAGATCAGTCAGTCTTGAGCCTCACAACTTTAGCATTGTTGGTTGTTCAGGCTACTCGCCATAATTTAGTTTGTTTAAATATAATTTCAACTTAGAATAATTTTCATACAGTACTTGTAAGTTCAACTTCAATTTGTAACTTTTGTATAAATAAAATTTGTTAGAGAGTTTTTGGAAGAAGACTTTATAAAGACAGCTCCGAAAAACCAAAACCTATCTCGCGGAGCAGCAAGATTACTATTACGGGTAAAATAGTTACTATGTTATACATTTATAATTGCCCTATAGGGGCAGGGACACGGCAACAATTTTAAGGGTGCTCGGCTAAGTACAGAAATTAAGAAATGAAATCCTATGAAAGAAATAATAAAAACGATAAAAAAAGTAAAAATAATGAATATAATGGCTGATATACAAATCTACGTTACTATATTCACTAACCCCGAAAGGTTTTTTTTTACAGTCATAATTAAGGGGCGCTAAATAGTCTTATCTCAGCAATCCTTTCGATATTATCCCTACACGGAAGGCAATTATTTTGAGTGTTTGCTTGATATTTGGTTTCTTCAATATTTCACATTATACTTTACCTTTCTCTAAAACACCTTAAAACACTTACTAAGTTTTGTCATATTTTAAAAAATTGTCGAAATCAAGGTTTCTCCTGAACACAAATTTATCACTAGCGTGGTTGGATATGCTTTTGCACATTTACTTATCTTTCCTATATTATAAACAACTTCAAATAAAATTCAACCTATACTTAACCTTTATCAACATTAAATAATTGCAATACAAATATACGCGTTCTTTAAAAATCTAATTTTCTAACATCAAACTGGCCAGGTATTACTAAAATAAAACTTAAAGAAAAAACATTAAATCAATTAATATTCTTATCATACCATCGCTCTGGTTTTTCAGATATAAATACTTGACATTTTGAATCCCATTTTTGAAAGTATTCGTTATATCAATTTATCAAAAAACAGCTCAATAACAACTTTTCGTTAACTATTCCAATGTCCATTAAAATTATTAAACCTTTACTCTTGTACCAACATAAACTCTACTAATAAAACTTACTTTCAAAACAGGTATACACTAATTTCGTCGCTAATTTAGTGCAACAAAATAACTGATTTTATGATTTGTTAATTTCCAACTGCAAAATAACTTTTATAACTTAGATTTAAAGTTAAGGTATACATAATTCTAAATTATCTACAGAAAAGCTCATTTTACCTCAGTAATATCCACTTTTTTTTTCATCAATTACTAGTTATTCAACACGGCAGTTCCCTTACTAGTAAACAAAATCCAACTAGTTGAACGAAATCACAAATTTCTTAATCCGTTTATCTCGGTAGTCACGGTATTAAAGCCACGTTCCCGTGTATGAAGCCTACTCGGTCCTCGTAAGCATAGTTCAACCATGCCACTAGCCGCATATATTCTCTGTGAGAATCTATGTTTTCAACTTAAAGCTGTTCCCTTCTACTTCTCTGTTTAAACTTAACTTTCCTACTGGTCAAATAATTACCTCACATTTTCCTATATACAAAATTACATTAATTGTGGTCAGCATCCGTTAATAACATGTAACAATTTTAATCTTTGCTTACGTACACAGTTATTGAACGACAACAGTTTATTGATAATTATCTTTCTCTGGAAACCGCCAAGGTAGCGTCTTGTAACATTTTAAGTTATTTGGATTTGCGGGTGTAAAATAAGTCACCGGTTGGATTATTTCATTTACAATGCGTTTTAAAAAAATAATGCTGTACCTTATTAGCTGAATTACCTTTGTAGAAAACAACATTCTTAAATATCACGCTCAATTAATATTAATTATTCGTGAAATCTCTTACACAGGTTGCGTCCATATTTAGTGTGTGCATTAAAACTTAATATTGATAACTTTTTACCCGATTTATAGGTCACCTAACACAAATCCGTTACAAATGTAAGATGATGAAACGATGACATATCGAGATTAAAAATTGCTTGTATACAGACTGGTGGAATATCTGGAAAGACCTAATTTTTTCAAAAACTGAATACCAGAAATGTTCAAAGTTTGGTATGAAAGGGTTTATAGATATGGAGTTTCTCTTTTTGTTATTTGCACTCGTGCCAGATTGATCAGTTTCCAAAAATATAGGTAACCTTGGTTGTTCCATGCAACGCCCTGTATACTGTTCGAATTTTAGAATCAATCCTTCAACACAGGTTTCATCATATCCCCTACCCTATATCAATGAAAACTAGATCCGGCAAAATTACAAGATACAATAAAAAGTAAAAAATATATCCAAACAATTTTTACTTGATCAAGTGTTGGAAGTGTGTTTATTTAGTACCATGACGTACCCTAATCGATGGCAAAATGCGTCTACTACATTTTTCTCGGATTTTCTTAAAATTAGCAGAGATTCATCGATAATTTGTTGCCGTAACTCTGTGAAATTTTGCAGGTTTACTTCTATATATTTTATTTTTAAGTGTCCGCAATAAGGATATTCTTTAGGATTGATATCCTTGTCTACCAATCCATAGTCCTGATAATACCTTTTCAGTGAAAGATTTATTTATTAAAGACCGTTCTAACCACTTCAAATCTTAAGTGTGACATGTAGTTGAACTCAGATTTAAAGGTAGATTCCAAATTGAAAACAATTTACAGGGTATTGCATTTAAAATACTAAAGTAACCTATGTAACAATGTAAATAATAAAACGGAAATCACCATAAATATCTTTGACCCCGACATCCCGAGTTTTATAGGTTTCTATCAACCTGTTTTCGAAAAAATTAGGCGTTACCAGACTTTTCTTCCCCTATGTATTATTTTTATTACAAGATATAACATTGAACTGGCAATTTTACTAAACAAGCACATTTTTTCAATCCCTACGCAAACAAAAACGTACTACGAATATTGAGTTATAATATTTGCAAATTTTTCGATCTTGAAGAAGCGTACGATATTTTTCAACAACTAATACTAAAATCACACCAGAGTTAAAGAAAAGAATTTACAGTTTCGTGAGATCGCGAAACTACGCGCAATATATTTGACTATAAATTTATTAGAAATAAATGTTACTTGTAAAATTAATGATTCAGAATTATGGTACTTTCACTAAATTAAATTGAAAGTTGCATTAATGTTTAAAGTCATGGAATCGCTAACTGTATTATGAGCTGTATCAATGCTTAAAATAATAAAATAGTCACGTAGGCATTTGTTATTGCATTGGATAAAACCAATAATTATACGATAACAGTGATACCGGAACCAACCTGCTATTTACAAAAAGAAATGTTCGTTGCGTTTAATACTTAATATGATAGGAATTTACGTATCGCAAAGGGCGTTTATATGAATGGAAATGTTCATGATGGGTGAGGTGTACGTTCCTCTTTGCAAGTTTTAATACTTGACTGGAATGACATTTCTTGGAACAAATGGTGGTTTATAATTAAAATTATGCATAGCAGTAGTTTCATTTTGAGATGATTATTCCTGAATTTCTGCGAACCAGTGATGTAATTTGAAAATAACCTAGTGTTACGAAATAAATTAAAGTACAAATATTATTTTTATTAAAAGTATAGTTCAGTTAGTTTGATTTCGCCGACATCGTTAGTAAACCTGAATATTTGAAATTAGTTGGCTAATGGGATATTTTGGGGTTCAATTAGTACTCCGAATATTCATTCCATCAATTAATACTTCATATATTACTCCAAATATTATTCCAATTAATGTTTCAATCGTATCCACCAGTACTAGATCAGATATTTCTTCCAATACCAATTCACTCGCCTGTGAAATCTATTTCATTTCATTTTGCTCAAGACGAGTTTGTTTCAAAGTAGCCTTCTTTGACTTAGATCTGGCGAAATCCTGCATAATTTTATTGATGCGATCCTTATGAAGGAAAGTTGTACTGAATGTTTAAGCTTTAAGAAACTGTTTGGTTTGGAATTAATTCAAGGCTCCTAATATTAAAATCAGATTAGATTTTAGATTTGCGTTCGTTATAATGGACTTTGCGAAAATATTTGAATCGTTTTATTTTTGTATGTAATAATTTTATTGTGAGAAGTTGTAGTCTTAATGTTTAATCAATTCTTACATCCATTTAGATATTATTTGTAACAAAAAGCAATCTATACGTATGTTTGATTATAGGTATATTTTTAAAGAAATAAACTCAGTGTGACAGTACACTGGTCCTGAAAATTCAAGTAACTTTTTCTGATCGTAAGTTGAAACTTTATTTTTTTTTCTATTTATACTGCAATAATTTTTATTTTTCAATATTATTATTTGTTAATACTCGTTTTCTAAAAATTGTTTGGGAGTGTTTTTTTCTACCAACTGGAATAGTCGAGAAAGTGATTTCTTTTATTTAAATAGAAGACTCTGCATATGTTGTATAGGGAAATAACCCAATTATCTCAGCTAATTCACAGCGATTACTGCAATTTAACGAATTTCTGCGCAAATAAGTTTCTTGGTATACATAAATGCTTTTACAAAATTATGAATTTGGAAGCAATCTTGTGTACTAAATTCGCTTCAATTCCTACTCATATATATATATATTGTAAATCGTAAACGTATAGTAGTATGGTAATATGATGTACTAGTTATTTCTGGGGCAGGCCTATAACAACTACCTATACGTAATATAATAGCTTTATTCAAATGAATGTTGTTTTTGCAATTTAATTTCAAGGATGGGAAGATTCATGGCATAAACTGTACTCAAAGCTTAACTATTATGATACCAAATTTTCGAAAATATTTACTCCCTTCTTGAACATTAAAAAAATTATCAAATGTTCTATTCACTTTACACTATGTAAGTTTTATTTTAATTGCTTAAGAGGATCAATTAGGAATTCATAGAGCTCTTACTCTAGGAAACTATTATCAATTATTTTTCAGTACATCGCTTCTAATGGTCATGAAAGCTGTCGCTGTTAATTGACGTACACAACATATGTTTCAATTTTTTTGCTTCATAGAATTTAACATTTATAAAAGGAACTATGGCTTGCATAAGGTATAAAAACCTTTGCCCGCTTTAACCGTGTTTACAATTTCAGTCAGCCAAACGATACATCAATAGCAACTCAGCTCTGGGGTGGGTGCGCCAGCTCAATTAACTGAAAAAACAAATTTTTTTATTTTACAAAGAAAAGTAAGTGTGCAGATTGTTTCTCTAATTGCGAACTATGACGTATGGAACTTTTATCTGACTAAGATTAACAACTGTTATCTGTTATCTTTTCTTATTCATTTCTTATGACAATCGAATTTAAACTTTCATGATGCACGGCAGTACGATGTTTCCTAGAATCGGAATAGGTAGAACCGTAACTCGCCTTTCTCAGATAACTCTAGCTTGTTCATTTTAGGAGAGTAATTGTGATTAAGTTGGAAAATCAACGAAAAAATGCATTCTGAATCTTCTCAGTTGCATAATTATAAAATTTATGGTGCAAAACTTTTTCTTGCCTTTTAAATCTTGGTTTTAGTACAAACTGTTTGTTGTGGATTAGCTATTGACAATTTAACTTAACTATTATTTATTCATTATAAAAGTACAGCAAAAAACGATTGCTCATATTTAAACATATGAACATGTAGACCTGTGAAATTTTTAGTATGTTCATTGGTGGATACATCCAACCACTTACAATTGCATGCTTTTTGCGTATTGCGATATTTTTAAATAAAATATACAAATCATTATTCAAAAATGAAATAACGCACAAATTCCAAGCACAACTGAACAATGCAGGCTTTGCACAATATCCGTGGCCTATTGCTCTTGTTTTTGGTACTGCAGAGAGCACACCGTATGGATATGTCCATTTTATAGGAAGCTAGTTCCCACCTTGCGTTAGTCTCGTCGTACGATCGACATCAACCTTACACCTTACAAGTTCCTAAAATTTTCTAAAGATGGCAGGTGCTGGGTCTCTGCGGTTGCGACCAGAATAATTATCGGTCTGCTAATATTGTTCTGAATTTTAGCAGTGGCGTATTCTGGTACCATATACCGGGTGTGCTGTATGCTGGTCGCTTTTGCCAGCATAAGCGATAACCTACATGCAGATGCAGATGTAAGTACTATTCTGTTTTATGCTTGCCACATGCACGTTTTGCACTAGTAAATTTTTTAAATTAAAAGAAGCTAAAAAAGTCATAATTATTTTTTAGTTTTTGATTGAGAAACGCTAAATACAAATGGATAACGGGTAATAATAACCAAAAAACTATTACAGTAATCGCTTTTAATTTCTGTAATACACTATCAGTTGATGAGTTGATATACAAAACAAGTACATGTACATACACTAAAAAGAATATCAATAACGGTATAAATACCTTGAATTTCATTGTACTGCTCTGGGCAACGCCAAAATGTATTGATACCATAAACAAATAGATGGTGGACACTAAACTAAAATATACGCATTCCGCTTAGCGTCGCTAACTACTCTTCTTCAACCGGCACTGCTGCCAATTTATGAGAACAAAATTGTACATTCTCGCGCACTCACATACGTTACTGTTAACCAAGACAGCATTGACAGATAGGCACTGTGCTCTAGAATAACCCGCACTATTGTTATTGCATGTTACCTCGGAATGGTTCGTTGATGACGGAACAGATATAAAATTATAAATTAATTAATTATGTATTTAATTTTTTCCACATATCAATAAACAAAACTTTATTAAAATTGTCTATAACATTTTTTATTTATTTATAAATTAACTCTAGTCTTCTTGCTTTAGTCAAAAACTTTTCAATCACTAAATCTTAGAAAGAATCTTTTAATTTTAAACTGTGTAGCAGTTCTTTCTCAATTGATATTGAACTTAAGCCACTCAAACGGTCCTGATCTTGAGAACTCCTGCAGTAAGAATGAATTCGCTTTAAAGCTGTAAATGCACGTTCTACGGAACTTGTGGTACTGGGAATTGTCAAAATAAGCTCTGCCAACTTATATACTTCTTTAAGTAAAAATAATAAATCGTTATTTTCCATAAATCGAACAAGTTCAAAAATGGGCTTACCTTGAAATTCGGTGCTCGTATAAATGACAATTAGTTCACTTTTAAGAAGAACGTAATCGAATGTGGTTCCATAAGTTAATTTTAAGGTATTTACAAGTTTATTAGGAAAATTGCTTTTGTAGTGCTCAATTTTTTGATGGGCGAGGAGATGAAAAAATGCCAGTTTGGAAAACGAACCATACCTTGTGTTTATCTGCTCTACAATGTTGTCAATAATTTCAAAGTACAGTCGGTGATAAGTCAAGTTATCACAATTATTTTGACCCCTTTTAGTTCTTGGTTTTGAATCGTTGCCTTCTTTTCGAGATGTTGCCGATTTCCAAAGTGCTTCAAAATTCACATCATCTCTGTCTTTTTCTAGTTGAGAAACAATATTGCTTATTTTTGCACTACAATAAAGAATGTCTACTGTGATTGTCTGCAAAATGTTATATAATACATCTGTGTAGGAAAACAATTTTGTAAAGATTTCTAAGAAAAAAGTTGTTTCAAAATCGGTCAAAAATGATAAAAATCCTCTTGCTTTTACAATAGCATCCGCGTCCCATTTGCTTGAGTTATTAATTAGTTACTCAAAAAACTCAACCAGTTGCTTATGATATTCGTTGACCGTATGGACTAACCGGGATGTAAAATTCCATCTTGTGGGGGCCACTGAGGGTAATTCTTTTTTAACGAAATCTTGAAGTTTAACTGTTCTTTTAGAAGAGTGTGAAAAAAATGCAGACTGACCACCAAGGGTTTGAAAGAAAATTCTGTACTCTTTGATGTTAGACAAGCCTTGTTGTAGGACTAAGTTTAACCCATGCGCATAGCAATGCGTAAATAAAGCTTTTCGGTATGCTTCCTTAACTTGGGCCTGAAGTCCGTTTAAGTGGCCACTCATTACAGAGGCCCCGTCATATGTTTGTCCGACTAATTTCGCACTTAAATTATATTCTTTTATAACGTCATATACATGAGTAAATAATCCATTTGCAGTTCTGTTCCAGCTGACGTCTTTAAACTCTACAAACCGCTCACAAAGAATACCATTCCTTGCGTACCTTATTGCAGTTGATAGTTGAGATTTGCACATTACGTCTGATGTTTCGTCAAGCATAATAGATACAAAGGTAGCTGTATCAATTTTTCTTTTTATTTCATCTAATATAACATCACTTAGTGCAATTACAATGTCATTCTGGACAGTTGGAGAAGTACCTCGAAACACAGTTGCATTTTTTAAATGCGAATCAAGAAGGGGATCATATTCTCTAAGGGGGTCCAAAAATTCTAAATAATTTCCTTTGTTGAAAGACGTACTTGATTCATCGTGGCCTCTCAAAGGAAGTTCTAGTTTCGATAAAAACAAGTTGCATCTATAAGTCTGTCTCTATTTTTTTACCTGCTCGTTGTGTTGGTTTATGTTTGACTTGTATTGTGAATCAATCAACACGTAAATTCGCTGTTTGCCAAACAATTTACATTTTACAAAAGAATCTTTGTGTAGAAAACTAAAAATAATAAGAGTATTTCCCAATACAGTATTTTTATATCTTAAATAAAATAAAAAATAGCTTCTAAGTTCATTTATTTTATTTAATTATTAACGTTAAAGAGACATATTACTTGTATGAGTAATATCAACTTTTAGATCTAAATACTTTACAGATGATTTACAAGATTTTAAAATACTTGAGGTCAACTTTAGAACATTAATAAATTAATTGCATTAATTTTTTATTTGGTATAATCCTAGTAATAAAGGTAATCATCTCAAACAATATTTGTTGGAACAACCCACTTAGCTATACAAAAACAAATTTTTCACGTTGTAATTGCTTTATCAAACTGTACTTATGATAAGATCAAACTAAAATTCTTCGTGACGAATAATGTTAACAAACAACATCTCACGAATTTCATTTAATTAATAAACGTATATTTAAAATTCCGTGTGTATTTCAAACGCCATTACAACTAATAGTTGCTTCAAGCTTAACTAATTATTTTATTTATCTTCCTAACTTAACGCTACAAATAAAGCGTATTAATAATAATTAAATTCAAATTTTTACCAACCATTAGCGAAGAGAACAATTTTAACACCAATTAAAACTCATTTTAACACTTTTATACTGAAATTCTTAAATTGCATGCCCTCTCCAAGAGCTTGAACATCTATTCGAGATTTACAAGAGATATGCAATGCCCATTATTAATCGTTTCGGGAGGGCGTTAATTTTGGACGCAAGCGTAAAAGACACGCCTACCACTGTGTTTAAAACGTTACACAAATAGTAATAATAACGAGTTATAGCGCCTGCGTATCACACAATCCACGATACACGCAAGTATAACTTGGGAGATTACAGTCTACCTAATATTAATAAATAGGAACTCCAAAGATGTGAAGTAATTGAATACGTCAATTAAATCAAAAATACTGCAATTTAGAGAGTGCGCCAATTAAACTAATATGAACTCGCATGCCAAACGAAATATCTTTATAGACGAGACATGGCTATTTTCTAAAAAAAATTCAGGGCGTTCGGGCAAG
Organism: Platerodrilus igneus; assembly: GCA_036346225.1. Taxonomy (NCBI): domain Eukaryota; kingdom Metazoa; phylum Arthropoda; class Insecta; order Coleoptera; family Lycidae; genus Platerodrilus; species Platerodrilus igneus. The sequence goes on from JARFIW010001093.1 coordinate 8,147,183, forward strand.
ATTATAACATATAGAGTGTTTGTAAACCAAGGGGTTATAATGAAAAACAATTTATAATTGTGAATGCTGGTTCTATCATCTTTGTGAATAATGGTAGATTAATATTTCCATCAGAATCATAGAAGGATGATTATTGTGGCAAGATGAATGCTGAAATATTTTTGAAATGGGTAGATATCCAACTAATAAACAAACTTTTTTTGATTATTGTGAATAATGCGTCCAATTATTCAACTTTAGTTGAAAAAATGCCAGCTCATGATGGAATAAAGATACAATTAAATGGTGGCTAATAAACAGTAACAAATAGTGTGATGAGCATATGTTCAAATTTGAACTGTTGGCATTAGCTAAGTCGCAAAACAAAACCAAGCAGTATTAGGTGGACGAATTGCTATCAATCCGCGCATGGTATTTTGTAATTACCTTATCATTGCGAATTTAGTGCGATTGAAATGGTGGAGAAAAATTTCATCAAATATATTGGTCGTGATGGTTATGGCGATGACAAAGTTGTGGCAATGTGGAAAAAGGGCTAACTCAGTATACCGGAGTTGTTTGGGAAGCTTTTATCAATCACACAGATGCCGTTATAAGTAAATAGTATGAAGGAGAAAAGGTATCTGTCGACAACCTTATAATACAAGCTTGTGAAAACTCCCAATCAAGTTCTGAAAGTGGTGAATATTAAATAATAGTATATTATATACCTAGTAGGAAAAGCTCTACATTCCCGGACGATGTGAAATTTGCTTGTCGAGACGCAAGCCAACACAAGCAACACAGAGTCCGGGAATACTACTTTTCCTAGGTGGTATACATACTATATTTCCGTAAATCGTTAAAGAACGACAGAAATTGAAACACTATTTAATTTTAGAAAGAAGAAATAATTTTATTTCTAATTAAATGGTGCCGTAAAATTTTTTGCAAAATTTCTTGCGTAACTATGTAAATGGATTATTATATTTAATTGTCAAACTTGACGCTTTGAAATCTGATTGCTGATATTTTCGAAAGTATTGAAAATACCAGTACGAAATGATAATGAGTGATGAATTATCTATGATTCTGGAAGAGGTATTATTAGTTTAAAGAGGCTAGGTGGTTGAAAATCGTCAAACGTTGCCGAGGAATCTAGTTTTTAACGGTCAGGTACAGATGTTTTCAGTCTTTTTTAATTTTTGTAGAGCGTAAATAATTTCCTCACCATATTCAGATGTTCAATCTTTGAACTGGCTAGACGCGTGCCCTCGTTGTTTCCTAGTCTGAACTAACCTACACATTTCTCTAAAATTTGAACAGTCTGCATCTATCACTATCTGCGTGCTTAAGTCTGATTTCGATCTACCTCTGCGACCCTCTTCTTATCTCTGCTTGTAATATATCACGTACTATTCCTCAAAAATGCTTTAAAACGTATCCTGCCCTTCTATTTATTTTTTTTGTTTTCCACAGATATCCTTATTCCTCTACTATTTCTATCACCTATATGTTATTAACTTTGTCTACCCATGCTAACATCCTCGTACATCTGAAGCACAATATTCCAGAAGACTTCTATCTCCTTTTGCCTGTTTTTCTACTGCCCCTATTTCAGAGACGTACTGTGTTGTGTTCCACACATATGATTTGAACAATTTTCTTCTCGTTTCTGTTTGTTGTCTTAGAGCATATCCGCTTTTTGTTCTTGTTCGATGCATTTCGGTCACCTTCCATTGTCTTACAATTACATGCCCTATTTCCCCAATATTCAGTGGTATGTGAAGGGGAGGCGGCTCCCTGGCGTAGTGGTATGTGTGTGACTACTACGTCCAAAGTCCCGGGTTTGAATCCCAACACGGTCCGCTTGAATAATGTTAGGCGAGCATTTTTCACATAAATACACCCTCGTTCGGATGAGGGGTAAAATGGAGGTCCAGTGTGTGAGTGTTGTTACGCACGTTCAATATCCCCACCTTGCTTGGAATAGAAAGAGTTCGGCAAAATTCCAAATTTTCTAGCTAAAAAAAACTCGTTTCCTGACCAATGTAGTACCTTCGGGTGGAACATTGGAAAATGACATATAAGGTATATGAAGGGGGCGGCTTTGTGTTGTAGTTGGTATGCGTGTGACTACTATGCCCAAGGTCCCGGGTTCAAATCCTGACACTTCCGCTTGAAAAATGTTAGACGAGCGTTTTTCACAAAAATATGCCCTCGTTTGGATGAGGGGTAAAATGGAGGGCCCATGTCTGAGTGTTGTCACGTTAAAGAGTGTTGTCACGTTAAAGATCTCTATCTTGCTTAGAACAGCAAGGGTTTGGCAAAATTCAATATTTTTTAAGTTAAAAAAAAACTCGCTTCCTGGCTTCCATCGCGTGGAGCATTGGAAAAATCACATGTAAGGTATGTGAAGGGGGGTAGGCAGCATGCGGCTTGGATGTTGCCCCAGCAGTTGAACATTTGTCGAATTAAAGTTTTTCCAATAGATCCTTTCACACAATCAACATTAGTTAAAAATATTTCACAACCAACACCCGAAGTTGATTATAATAATCATTAGATATGTGCAGTTGTTTTTTCGTCATTAGATTTTCCGTCTTGAAACTGGTTGGACGCGTACCTACAATTATTTATGTTCTGAACTAACCTACAAAGTTTCCTGAAATTAACACAAAAACCTATATACAGCTCGGTTCCCCTTCTATTGTTTGCTAATTATATGCCCTATTTCACCAACATTCAGTGGAATGTAAAGGGGGTTAAGCAGCCTGTGGCTGCTAAGGATCCCTCAACGCTTATACATTTGCCAAATTAATAGTTTTTCAGTAAGTCCTTTCGCACAATTAACATTAGTTGAGAATATTGCAAGACCAATGCCTGTAGTTGTTTATAATAATTATCATGTTTAAGTACAGTTACTTTTTTCATCATTATTTCTTCCATCTTGGGACTGGTTGAATGCGTACCTCCATTGATTTCTATTCTGTGCTAGCCTACACATTTCCCTGAAACTCCCACATCCTACATATTTCACTGTCTGCGTGCAATAGTTCTCTTTAGTTCTCTTTTTTCTATCTCTGCTTCTAATATATTCCGCACTATTCCCGCATGTCTTAGTATGTGGCCTATCATCCTATCTCTCCTATTTTTTACTGTTTTATACATATTTCTTTCTTCAGCTCCCATTTCTAGTACCTCTTTGTTCTTAATTTTGTCTGTCCATGATACCTTTATCATACGGCTGTAGCACCACATTTCAAAGGCTTCTACTTTTTTCTTGTCCGCTTCTCCTACCGTGCAGGCGTCACAACCCTACAGTGCTGTCCTCAACACATGTTTTAAGCAATCTTTTCTTTATTTCTATGTTTGTTGTCTTTCAACACAGCAGTTGCTTTTTCTTGTTAAATGTAGCACGGTTTATATATTTTGTACCTTTCCCATCTTGTGTTATATGACTTCCTAGATAGCAGATATCTTTAACCTCTTGTAAGTTCTCGTCAACTATTTGTATTCTTGTTTTTGATTTATTTTTCGCTCCTTTGCACATTGGAGCTTTAGTTTTATTTTTATTAATTTTCATACCGTGTCTCTCTGTTAGAACTGTTTCCATTTCATTAAGAGCAGCTTCTACCTCTTCTTTGCTAGATGCTAATACCGCTATATCATTTGCAAATCTAAGCATATCTATCTTTTGTCCCTGCACGGTAATTCCAAATGTCTTCGTGCGTTTGACAGCATTAATTGCCTCTTCAATGTACAAGTTAAAAATTAATGGGGATAAAGCACATCCCTGTCTCACCCCTTTCCTGAAGTTTACTTCTCTACGTTCCTGCTCTAATTCTATTACTGCTGTTTGCTCTTTGTATAGGTTATGTACTATCCGTCTATCCCTAGAACTCATTCCAATCTTTTTGACTATTTCGAACATTTTTTCCATTTTACATTGTCGAATGCTTTTTCCAGATCTACAAACCCTATATACACGTTTTCCCCCTTTTCTATAGTTTTCTCCATTATCACCCTCAGAGCTAAAATAGCCTCCCGCGTTCCCCTGTTTTGCCTAAACCCAAATCGATATTCTCCTATTTCCTAATGGTACAGAAATGAACATTTCCATGCAGTTATTTTTCGTTGCTTGCCAACGACTGCATATTTAAATATAGACCTCTTCTTCAAGAAATTTGATCAAAAAAGTCAACATTTCTGAACGATTTGCGGGAAAAGTGCTTTTTACTATTGTTTACTCATTTTACTGTGAAAATTTTTCTCATTTTAGTTGATACAATTTTATCTTTCTTACAACAAATTAGGAAGTATTCCCGTTAAGAGTTAGTAAGGTTAGAAGGAAAAAAAATATTAAGCATAAAAATTCTTCATATTTTTTAAAACGACATATACTTTAGTTACTACATTTTGGTATGTGCTATTAAGTTTTTATTGGAATTCTGTTTTATAATAGCAGGGTTAACTTCTGAGACAATTTCACTGGGTTGACGTCTTTTGCAGGTTGATCCTATCTCGACCGTTGTAGGCACATCAAGATCTATTATCTTGTGTCCTAAGAACACGTGGCATCATCTTAATAAATATTTAAGTTAAAGACCCTAAGTGTTTTAGTGATTTGGATCCCCCTTATGGTAGCCCTCTACTCTTCAGTAATTTATCCGAATCTAAAGTCAAAATTTCAAATTTCTCGAGCTTAAAGTTTAATTAAATTTAAAAGTCAAACAACTCCAAAATTTTCTTGGAATAAAAAGTTTTTCTATAGTCGATCTGACACTTTTACAATTCATCAGCCCTTTTTATTAAGTCTGAACGCCAATTAGTTACCCATACTCAGATAAAAATACGATACATTGATATAAAACAATGTGATTAGGTAAATGCATAAATTATTGTTTTATATATTGGCATTTATGCGAGGAAGAAAAGTATGATAATGAAATCTTATGCTTTAATTATCACTACTATAAATTTTATGTGGAGTGCGCTATACTCTTTGTCCTAACTATCCCTAAATGACCCTATTAACACAGCATTTTATATAACTTAGGTGGATATATGCATGCAGAAAAACTGTAGGTTATAGATTATTTTAAAAAATTGACTATAGACATTTTAAGGTATATACAGTTATTTACTTCTGTTGTGCCTCCAAGGGTGTAATCTTTGGTCGCGTCACTGCATTGTTTTAACCTTATTTTTTTTAAATCAATAAGGTTGTATCTTATAAAGACACGCAATTTTCAATCGCATAACGCAAAGGTTTATATTACATAAATGTTACAAATGTGCCTTTACAGTAAATGTATCGAAAGTTTGGTTAGAGTATTATTTAACCTTATTTTGTATAAAATAAACCCTAAAAAAGTTCCTAATACATTTGTAGTTACTTTATAAAAGCTGCAATTGTAAATTCATCTCAATTCTATTTTTAGACTACGAGATACGAGAGTGCGCTTAAAGGCACACCTGGAGTACAAAATAAACTTAAGTTTTAAACAATTCCGTCTACGTTAACTAAAGTTTTAAGTAGATTTCAGTTTAAGTCTGACGTGCCGATAAATTATTCAGAACTATACAGTAACGAATAATATTTTAGACATAATTCTCCTTCAAGGATCTTAATAATTTAGCACTAATATAATAAGATCACTTTTGTGCCCAGAAGGCATCCGAGATGTAGAACTGTCACATTATGCCGTTTATAGGTATCCCTTTCTGACATTTCCCTGCGGTAATACTTCATGCATATTCCATAATCTCATTTGACTACATAATCTCAACCCATATACCTACAATGTTGTTTACTGTGACACTTATTTAACAAAGAAAAATATAGGTTTTTATTCATTTCTTTCATAAAATTTGGGTCTTGTAACGTGGTTTAGTAACAAATGCTGCAAACGCATACGTCTTAGATAATGGAGCTTATAATTTAGACAGCGTCACAAAATTTGGTGGTAAATATGTTAATATTCTGTACGTGATCTGGTTGTATCTCAGTAGCGTTGACGGTCGACTAACAAAAAGTTTTAATCTCGAGTTTAGACAATCCCTCGCGTTTAGTTACTTCAGGATAAGACTAGGTCGTTTCAAGTTTGCACACTTGCATTAATTGTTTGCTATAAGTCCTTTAATTGCCCGTTTCTAGGTTGTTAGTAGTTAATACCTGTGTTTCAGTATGGACCGCAAAAGTGTAATGACTTTTCGATCTTCCTGTCGAAACTTAAACCCGCGTGTTAACAACTCGGACTTAATACTGAGCTTATAAAATAATTATTTGTCTATACAGAGTGAGATATTAGGCAGTTATCGCAAGTACAACGCTAAAAATCCGTTAAAGCTGAATGTCACGTGATGGTTTAGATTAATGTATTTTATGTAGAAACACAAACTAGAGTTATCGCATCCTACTATATTACCGTACGAAAAACCTAACCTTGAATGTATGACAATTAATATTTAATTCCCGATTGATCTATTAATGGCAATCCACAATTAAAAACTCAATAATAAATTACAAGGAGATACATTCAAGTGTTCAAAACTACCGTCAAACTAACGGCAAATAAAAATTGCGTCCGATATGTTGTACACGCTATTTTACGAAAATAGCGGCCGCGGCTATTTATTTACCGTACGTAATGTCTGCGCGCATGCGCTTTTTACTAACTTAGCAAAAATATCGTACGAAAAATTTAGCGGTGGTCGTGCGATAACTCCCTATTATTGAGTAGACGGTAAATAAATGTTAGGACACATTAGTAATATGAGGAGGGTCAAATTCGAAAAAAAAAATATTTAGTAAACTTTGAACATATACAGTCTAATACCTAAGAGAGCTTGGACTTTAGCAAGATTCTAACAATATGCATACATTACTTGCTGAATTGAGTTACGCTACTTACTTGTTACATAACAGTTAATTAATGCACCGGATATAGCTTTCAGTGGTATTGATTGGGTGGGTTATATGATGCCAAATATACTACTCAAAATTGTATACAAGTTGTAACACTTCTACTAAATACCTATTCGTTTACTCTAAACCCTTTAAACTATCTTGTCTATGTTTTGCCTTTGAGCAGCAGCTCACTTGAAGAAAACTCAAAAAAGTCTATCTGTAAGGTGCGTGTTTTCGGTTACGCTTTAGCTGGAGGTTGATGGAGTCTCGCCTTCACCCCTATCATCTCTTTCTACTGGTCTACGATAAGTAAAAGACTGCAGGTCGTGTATACCTAATCGATATTGCAATACATAATCATAACAGCGAATAATAACAAAGAAAAAAATTATAATCTACACCTAATTGGCCAAGTATGCGTGCAGCTAAAAAACAACTCAATGTTATCAATGATAGAAATTGAACCGGTTTTAACTTTACGTGCTATTATGCGGATACAATTGATAGCTTCTGTTTATGAGAAGTCGGTATGTACAATACGCTTTAAATTAGGTGCATGTGAAGTTGGCACCTCATTTTTTAGCATCGCAATTTTTATCAATAGTTATATTTTCACCCCAATAGTTCTACAGTTTCTGATAGGTTATATCAATAGTTCCGCCAAATTAGTTTAAAAAATGGCAAATATGTTAACTTCCCGTAGCACCGCAACTTTTCAAAAAAGGCTTTTCAAATACAAAATCTTATAGTTCCAGAAAAGTTCTACAGTTCCCGATACATTTTAGGAATAGTTCTGACTTGTAACTATTTTTAACACTTTCCTAAAATGTACCGCCAGCACCGCACACAAGAGTAAAGCATCAGTTTGCCGGCAGTTCCAGCCAACTTTTTGATGTTCTTCTATAGTTCTAACGACCTATGTGGGTTTTGTTCAGAGTTTCGATCTATAGCTATTTTTTACACATTTTTGAAACTTAGCGCCAGCACCGCACATAAAAGTAAAATAACAGTTTGCCGGCAGTTCCAGCCAACTTTTTGGCATTCTTCTACAGTTCTACAATAGTTCTAACGACGTATGTGGGTTTCGTCCAAAGTTTCGGTCTTAGCTATTTTTTACACATTTTTGAAACGTAACGCCAGCACCGCACACAAGAGTAAAGTATCAGTTTTCCGGCAGTTTCAGCCAACGTTTTGGTGTTCTTCTATAGTTCTACAATAGTTCTAACGACGTATGTAGATTTCGTCCAGAGTTTCCGTCTATAGCTATTTTTTACAAATTTTTGAAGCTTAGCGCCAGCACCGCACAGAAGAGTAATATATTAGTTTGCCGGCAGTTCCAGCCAACTTTTTGGTGTTATAGTTCTACAACAGTTCTAACGACTTATGTGAGTTTCGTCCAGACTTTCGGTCTATAACTATTTTTTACACATTTTTGAAACTTAGCGCCAGCACCGCACACAAGAGTAAAGCATCAGTTTGCCGGCAGTTCCAGCCAACTTTTTGGTGTTTTTCTACAGTTCTACAATAGTTCTAAGGACTTATGTGGGTTTCGTCCAAAGTTTCGGTCTATAACTATTTTTTACACATTTTTGAAACGTAGCGCATGCACCGCACATAAGAGTAAAGTATCAGTTTTCCGGCAGTTCCAGCCAACTTTTTGGTGTTCTTCTATAGTTCTACACTAGTTCTATCGACCTATGTGGGTTTCGTTCAGAGTTTCGGTCTATAGCTAGTTTTTACACATTTTTGAAACTTAGCGCCAGCACCGCACACAAGAGTAAAGTATCAGTTTTCCGGCAGTTCCAACCAACCTTTTGTGTTTTTCTATAGTTCTACAATAGTTCTAACGACATATGTGGGTTTCGTCCAGAATTTCGGTCTATAGCTATTTTTTCAATATTTTTGAAGCTTAGCGTCAGCACCGCACACAAAAGTAAGGTATCAGTTTTCCGGCAGTTCCAGCCAACTTTTTGGTGTTTTTCTATAGTTCTACAGTAGTTCTAACGACCTATGTGGGTTTCGTTCAGAGTTTCGGTCTGTAGCTATTTTTTACACAATTTTGAAACTTAGCGCCAGCACCGCACAGAAGAGTAATGTATCAGTTTGCCGGCAGTTCCAGCCAACTTTTTGGTGTTCTTCTATAGTTCTAACGACCTATGTGGGTTTCGTCTAGAGTTTCGGTCTATAGTTATTTTTTCCACATCTTTGAAACTTAGCGCCAGCACCGCACACAAGAGTAAAGTATCAGTTTGCCGGCAGTTCCAGCCAACTTTTTGGTGTTTTTCTATAGTTCTACAATAGTTCTAACGACCTATGTGGGTTTCGTCCAGAGTTTCGGTCTATAGCTATTTATAACACATTTTTGAAACTTAGCGCCAGCACCGCACACAAGAGTAAAGTATCAGTTTGCCGGCAGTTCTAGCCAACTTTGTGGTGTTTTTCTATAGTTCTACAATAGTTCTAACGACCTATGTGGGTTTCGTCCAGAGTTTCAGTCTATAGCTATTTTTTACACATTTTTGAAACTTAGCGCCAGCACCGCACAGAAGAGTAATGTATCAGTTTGCCGGCAGTTCCAGCCAACTTTTTTATGTTCTTCTATAGTTCTACAACAGTTCTAACGACTTATGTGGGGTTTCGTTCAGACTTTCGGTCTATAACTATTTTTTACACATTTTTGAACCTCAACGCCAGCACCGCACACAAGAGTAAAGCATCAGTTTGCCGGCAGTTCCAGTCAACTTTTTGGTGTTCTTCTACAGTTCTACAATAGTTCTAAGGACTTATGTAAGTTTCGTCCAAAGTTTCGGTCTATAGCTATTTTTTACACATTTTTGAAAAGTAGCGCATGCACCGCACACAAGAGTAAAGTATCAGTTTTCCGGTAGTTTCAGCTAACTTTTTGGTGTTCTTCTATAGTTCTATACTAGTTCTATCGACCTATGTAGCTTTCGTCCAAAGTTTCGGTCTATAGCTGTTTTTTACACATTTTTGAAAAGTAGCGCCTGCACCGCACACAAGAGTAAACTATCAGTTTTCCGGTAGTTTCAGCCAACTTTTTGGTGTTCTTCTATAGTTCTATACTAGTTCTATCGACCTATGTAGGTTTCGTCCAAAGTTTCGGTCTATAGCTATTTTTTACACATTTTTGAAACGTAGCGCCTGCACCGCATACAAGAGTAAAGTATCAGTTTTCCGGTAGTTTCAGCCAACTTTTTGGTGTTCTTCTATAGTTCTATACTAGTTCTATCGACCTATGTGGGTTTTGTCCAAAGTTTCGGTCTATAACTATTTTTTACACATTTTTGAAACTTAGCGCCAGCACCGCACATAAGAATAAAGTATCAGTTTGCCGGCAGTTTCAGCCAACTTCTTGGAATTCTTCTACAGTTCTACAATAGTTCTAACGAGCTACTTGTGTATCGACCAGAGTTTCGGTCTATTGCTATTTTTTACACATTTTTGAAACTTAGCGCCAGCACCGTACACAAGAATAAAGTATCAGTTTGCCGACAGTTCCAGCCAACCAAAGGCTTCTATCTTTTTCCTGTCTGCTTTTCCTACTGTCAACGTTCCACAATCGTACAGTGCTGTGCTTCACAAATATGCTTTAAACAATTTTTCCTTGTTTCTATGTTTCTTGTGCTTAAACATAACGGCTGCTTTCTCTTGTTAGATATAGCATAGCATTGTGATATTATTTTTTTATATCTTGTACACTTTCCCTTCTTATTGTTTTCTAAAAGCATACCCTATTTTACAGATACTCAGTGGTACGCAGAAAGGGATTACATCAAGCAACCCCCACTTAAATATTTGCCGAATCAATAGTTTACCAATTACTCCTTTCGCACAATAAACATTTGTAAGAATATTGTAAACCTAATACCTGTAGTTGCTTACGATAATCACAAGGTTTAAATACAATTACTTTTTTCATTCGAAGTAAACCGTTTGAAAATATTCAGTTTCCTACGACAGGATTCATTATACTACAAGTTAAACTTGTGAATTTCAGGTTCGTACGCTTAGGTCTACCACACTGTGAGTTAACCTTGTGTAAATATTCAGGTTTGTACACCAAGGTCTACCACACTATGGATTAACTTTTCTAAAATATTCGGATTCCTACGATAGGATCCACCACACTATGAGTTAATCCTGTGAAGATTTTCGGGTTCATTCGTTAGGGTCTACCATACTATGACTTAACTTTTTGAAAATATCCGAGTTCATACAACAGGATCCACCACACTGTGAGTCCAATCTTCTAAAAGTATTTGAGTTCGTACACCAGTGTCCGACAAACTATGAGTTAACCTTGTGTAAATATTTAGGTCCGTAAGCCAGGGTCTGTCACATTATGAGTTAACCTTTTTCAAATATTTGTGTTTGTACTACAGGATCCACTCTTTATGAGTTAACCTTGCGTAAATATTCAGGTTCTTACGCCAGGGTCTACCACACTATGAATTAATCTTTTTAAAATATTCTGGTTTGTACAACAGGATCCACCACACTATGAGCTAACCTTGCAAAGATATGCAGGCTCGTACGTCAGGGTCTACTACACTATGAATTAACCTTTGAAAATATTCGGGTCCATATGACAGGATCCACCACATTACGGATTAACCCTGTGAAAATATTAACGTTCCTTGTGTAAATAACCAGGTTCGTGGCCTATGAGTTAGACGTTTAAAAATATTCCGTTTCATACGCAGGATTCACTACTCTATGAGTGATTCTTGTGAAATTCATGTTTGTATGCGAAAGTCTACCACACTGTAAGTTAACCTTTGAAGATATTCAGGAGCTGGTTGGCCGCCTACCTCAGTTGATTTCTATTCTGACCTAACCTACACCTTTCCTTGAAATTTCCACAGCCTAAATCCTTCACGATCAATGTGCAATATTCTAATCTTGGTCTGCGTTTACCTTTCTTTTACTTTCCTTGCTTTTAATATATTCCGCATTATTTCTTCAGGTTTTAGTCTGTCACTTATCATCTTATCTATCCTATTTTTACTATTTCACATATTATTCTTTTCTCATACCATTTCTAAGACTTCTTTGTTCTTGAACTTTGTCTGCCCATGAGATCTTCATCACACGTCTGTAGCACCAGATTTCAAAAGCTCTTCCTGTCCGTTTCTCCTACTGTCGATGCTTTACAGATGTACAGTACCGTGCTCCACACATATGCTTTTAGCAAACCTTTCCTTGTTCCTATGTTTGTTGTCTTTAAACATGGTAGTTGCTATTTCTTGTTAAATACAGCACCGCCTTGTGATAATCCTTCTTTTATATTTTTTGTACCTTTTCCATCTTGCGATATTTGGTTTCCTATGTAGGAGAAATTCATAACTTATTGTAAATGCTCGCTTTCTATTGATATTTTTGTTTTTGACTTATTTTCTCGTCTTTCACATACTAGTACTTTGGTTTTACTTTTTGCTATGGTTTATACCGTATCTTTCTGTTAGTACTGTTTCCATTTTATTCAGAGCTGCTTTTAACTCTTTCTTGCTAGATGAGTTATGTCATGGTGACATTTAGTTGACTGATTTTTATTTATTTATTTTATTTGTTTTGTTTTAGAACTTACTTAAGGTCGGTTTGACGCAGCTCTAAATGTTTTTCTATTCTGAGTCAGTCTAGAAAGGTCCACATACCCTTCGCAACCTAAATCTCTAATAATTTAACTAATATAGCTTTGTCTAGGTTTTCTTACTCTATTTTATTTGGTAGTCTATAATCTAAGACCTTACTAAATAGTTCCTCATTTCTTAACTGGTGCCCTATCATTCTATCTCTCCTGACCTTTAATTGTTTCCACATCTATTCCTCATCTATTTCTATAAACTTCCTCATATGTTACTCTATCTGTTCAACTAAATTTTAACATTCTCCTAAAACACCAAGTTTCAAAAGTTTTTATCTTTTTCTTATCTACCTCTTTAATTATCCAAGTTTCACCACCATACCTACGACTTTAAGAAACTTTTTCTATTATCTAAACCAATACTATTAGGCATTAGTAAGTCTTTCCTTTTTAAAAACATTTTTCTAGCTTAAGTTATTCTAGCTACTATATCCCTTCTGCTACGTCCGTCGTTTGTAATTGTACTACCTTAGTAGCAAAATTTATCTACCTCCTCTAACTCGGTATTACCTATTTTTAATTTTGGTTTAGAACTAGGCTGCAACTCACTTGTCATTATCTTTGTCTTTCCTGAGTTAATTCTCATACTATAGCTACTCTATAGCATCATATCTAAAACATTTAAAAACTCTCCTAACTCTTTTCTAGACTCTGCTATAATGGCTATATCATCTGCAAAAGGTAACATGTCTATTTTCTGTCCCTGTACATTAATACCCATCTCTTTTCTCTCTCTAGCTAAGTTTAAAGCTTCCTCAATATAAACATTAAAAATCAAGGGAGACAGTATGCAACCCTGTCTAACACCATTTTTAATCTTAGCTTCCTTTTCTATTTTATCGAATCTAATTACTACGCTTTGGTTTTTATATACACTGTAAATAGTTTTCTATCCAAATGAGAGATTCCTATTTTTTGCAAAACCCTGAACATAACAATCCAATTAACCCTATCAAATGCTTTTTCTAAATCTAAAAACGCGAAATGAGCCTTTATATTTTCTTTGTAACCTGTTTTCGATAATTACCCTAATCATTAGTACCGGTTCTCTAGTCCCTCTGTCGTTACGAAAACCATATTGGTCTTCGCCTAAAAAATTCTCAGTCAAAGCTTCTACTCTATTTTTAATTATTATTGTTAGTATTTTGGAAGCGTGGAAGTTAAACTAATCGTTCTAAAATTCTCACACCTATCAGCTCCTGACTTTTTTGGTATCGGGATAATAATATATTTTCGAAATCTATTGGGACCTCGCCTGTGTCATGTATTACTTTTACTAGTTTTCTGACTTGCATATTTTATTAGTTCTGCGGGTATATCGTCTATCTCCGGCGCTTTATTTATTTTAAGATCCCTAACAGCTCTATCAAATTCCTCTCTTAATATTGAGAACCCTATTTCTACATCCTCTTCGTCGTTCTCTAACTCATCCATATCGTCTCCCTTATATAAATCTTCTAAATATCTTTCCATCTGCTACCTCAACTTTATTTATTAGAAGCTCATTATTCTCATCTTTAATACATACCATTATATTTTTTCCTATCTTCCCCTAAAAACTTTTTAACTGCCCTGTAAGCCCTGTCTGTCTTACCTACTCTCAAATCTTCTTGTATTCCCTTACAATTCTCCTCCATTCATTTATTTCTAACTTTTCTACAGTCATGTACTATCTTATTTCTAACTCTATTATATTTTTGCTTACTTTCACTATCCAATTCTCTGAAAGGTTTAAGCTTTCTTCTATTCTCTATTAAATCTAATATCTGTTTTGTTGCCCAGGGTTTTCTCGCTTCTACTTGTTGTATTATTTTACTGTATCTTTATGCGGGAATTTATATTAAAAGAAAAGGTTTGGGATATTGGTAATATTTGTTTGTACAAAGTAAAAAGGACTTTTGTTGTTTGATGTGCGAAAAGTAGCACCAGAGGTTAGGATTACTAGGAGTTCTTATTAAACCTTGGTTGGAGTAAAACATGTGATGAAGCCTTGTTACTTTCTTGGATAATCGATGGGAAATACTAATCTGAGAAATTATTAATTTCGAAATGTATTATTTTATTAGGGATTGTATATAATGTATAAATAATGTGTAAAGGAGGAGTTTACTTGTGATTTGAGGTGTATACTTTTTTATGAGTATGTAATAAATGTATGTGATTTACCGTAGCAGCTATATTTTTGTGTGTTAGTTGAATTGCAGAAAGCAGCTGAGCAGTCGTGGCATGTATTTCCTTTTTAAGCGTTTTAGGTGCAGCATATCAACACTTCTTCAGCTCTGAAAGTCGTAGCTTAATGACGCACAACAGTGGAGCTCAAAGAGGATTCGCAGCATTTTTTGATACCAAAAGGTGTGGTTCGAATTAGCATTAGAGTAAAAAAAAATCGCAGTACTAGTGGCCATCTAATCGTAGAGCATTGAGTATATTTTCTATAAAGAAGAAGATTTATATTTTGTAAAGCATGCCAAGAGAATGTTCTCAGAAAATAAACTCGCACCGTTAAGATTTCGCCCATCTGTAAAAGCCGTCTAAGTTAAATCGTATTGCTTTCTTGATTTTTTGAGCAATAGATTAATAATTGCTACTTTTGCAGTTTAGACGTTCTAGAAGCGTATACATTTCATTATTATCGCTGTCTCTGTTTTCGAAATTTATGTTATACGTGGACTACAACAAATATTTATTTTGATGTTTCAAATTATTAAACTTTAAGTTTAATCGCGATGCTTTGAAACGCGTATTTCCAAGTGCATTCTAAAAATACAAACGACTTGATTGATCAGCAGAGAGTGAACTTCAAACCGAAATTGACCGAGTGAAAAATTGAAATTCTTGAATTAAGTATTAAACTAGAATGAATATATTATTCGAAAGTCGTAGAGAAACGATTTTTATTCAACTATGAAGTACGGTTTAGTCGTTTGGAATACATAATTTTGTGTTAAACCAAATTATGCCGAAACAAAAACGGCGGGGTTGAATATAGTACGGAAGCAGCCGTAGGCATTGTGGGTTAAGAAATTTAATCTAATAATAAATGTTGACTAATAAAATAGAAGGCCTTGTCACTTCAACATAAACTAAGGGCAGTGAACATTTCCCCTAAATTTTATTTCCTTGTAGTTGTCTCATTCAACACTTGGTTGTGAGATTTACCCTGATAATATAAGAATTACGTTTGTGAGCTTTTTAAGTCAGATTCCACTTGTAGACTAACATAATATTTTATATGTGAATGCTTTCGTATAAAATGAACCAACTCCAGAAATTCCATACATGAATTACATATATTGACTTATATTTAAAGGGTAAATCCACCGTTTAGTGAGGAAAGTTAATATCTTACTTTATAAATGTTATCAGAAGATGTGTTATATCAGGTCCACTCCTTAGAATGGGATAAAAATTCATTTATTAGTGAACCAGAAGTTTGTTTAATAAATTGAGCTTTTGAAGCAGAATACCGAAACAATGTTTTTTTAGTAGAAGATGAGCGTTGCGCCGTTCTACTTGAACGTAGGGTACACAAAAATGCATAAATAGAGAGCCAGAGATATAGGTTGTACTCTTTATAACCAACGTAAAAGTTGTCTGGAGATTGACCGCAACAAGCTATGAACAACCGCAATTCTTTAGCACTTTATCGCGTACAGAGAGAACTTTGACCGACCCATACGAAAAGCACGGATTACTAAAATCGAATGATGGCTGCAAGCGAACTGGAAATTGAAATCGGAATGAATGCGGCGTACAAGATCAGTGATGTATATTACGTCCCAGGACAAAAGTTAAGCCTCTGAAGCCCAACTCACTCATACAGCAAATAGACGAGCTCAAACTTAAGACAACACTTGCCGGCTTCAGAATAATTATCAAAAGATAGAAGTACTTCAAAAACCGGTTGTTTCAACATCTCATCTGAATTTAAACCAGTAAGTGTAGTTAGTTAAAAAAAGTGGCACATTACAACAGGTTTTATTGCCTGTCGGTTAAGACATTTAAAGGATGCGATGCCTTATCATTAACTAAAGAGATAAAGACTTTTTCGCTCGAACCCGAGGTGTTGGGTTTGCTAATAAATTCTTTATATAAGGACCTACCATCACATAGGAAGGCACATCATCATCAATAGATCTTCAGTCCTAGAACTGGTTGAACGCGTACCTTCATATTTCCTATTCTGAGCCAACCTACACATTTCCTTGAAATTCTTGCAGCCTACATCTTTTACTATCTGTGTGCAATAGTTTAATCTAGGTCTACATCTACTTCTCTTTTTTTCATTCTCTGCTTCTAATATATTACGCAATATTTCCTAATTTCTTAGTGCGTGTCCTATCAGCCTCTCTCTTATTTTTTACTGTTTTCCACAAATTTCTTACTTCCTCTGTCATTTCGAGAACCTCTTTGTTCGTAACCTTGTCTGTCCATGATGTTTTCATCATACGTCTGTAGCATCACATTTCTCGTCCGCTTCTTCTACTGTCCAGGTTTTACAGTCGTATAGTGCTATGCTCTACCCATATGTTTTCAGCAATCTTTTCCCTGTTTCTATGTTTCTTGTCTTTGAAAATAGTAGTTGATTTTTATTGTAAAATGCAGCAAGGCCTTGAGATAATCTTTGTTTTATATCTTTTGTACTCTTCCCATGTTGTGTTATTCGACTTCCCAGGCAGCAGTAATCTTTAAGCTCTTGTAAGTTCTCGTTTCTTATTTTAATTCTGGTCAATAACTTATTTACTGCTATTTTTCATACTAGTACTTTAGTTTTATTTTTGTTAATTTTCATACCGTATCTCTCTGTTAGAACTGTTTCCATTTCATTAAGAGCTGCTTTTAACTCTTCTTTGCTAAATGCTAATACCGTTATATCATCTGCAAATCTAAGCATACCAATCGTTTGTCCCTGTATAGTAATTCCAAATGTCTTTCTGCATTTGACAGTATTCATTGCCTCTTTGATATATAAGTAAAAAATTAATGGGAATAGAGCACACCCCTTTCTTACTATTTACTTCTCTACGTTCCTGCTCTAATTCTATTACCACTGTTTGCTGTTTGTATAAGCTATGTACTATTCGTCCATCCCTATAACTTATTCCAATCTTTTTGAGTACTTCGTAGATTTTCTCCCATTTTATATTGTCGAATGCTTTTTTTTATTCTATCGTTTTCTCCATTAACACCCTTAAAGCTCAAATGGCCTCCCGTGATGCCTTGTTTCGCATAGACCCAAATTAATCTTCTAGTATTTCTTTAGCTCGCTATTCCTTCCGTATTTGTACAATTTTAGTTAATATTTTTGATACGTTTGTCACGCCTGTTTCATACATACAACTTAGAAGTTGGAAGAGACGTTCTTCTACTGCTTGTGCAGTGGCTTTTGGAGTTTCTGCTTACACCATACCTATACCCGGTAGCTAATTATTTTTCATACTCTTTAATGCTAATTCAAACTCATTTGTAAGTATAGGATATCCCAAGTCGCCCTTTTCAATGTCTCATTCCCGTTCTAGCGCTGCTAGTTCCAGTCTTGCATATAAATTCCCTAAATATTCTTGCCATCTAAGCACTTCATCTACATTTTCTATAATGATGTTTCCTCCCGTACCCATTATATTTTTGCTATACGGTTATATATTCCGAAAACTCATTCCAATTAGTTTGTATGCTTCGTTGTCTTTTTTATTTCCATCTTAGTTTATACCTCTTTACACTTTCCATCAATCTATTGCTCTTT
The DNA here is from genome assembly GCA_036346225.1 of Platerodrilus igneus. Lineage (NCBI taxonomy): Eukaryota > Metazoa > Arthropoda > Insecta > Coleoptera > Lycidae > Platerodrilus > Platerodrilus igneus. The sequence goes on from JARFIW010001093.1 coordinate 8,165,483, forward strand.
AGCTTTCCTGCATTTCCGAATAATTTCCTATTTTTTGGCTTTGTATTTTTGTCTACGCTGGATTTAATTTTATTTTATTCTGTTTCTAATTTCTTAGTATCAGATGTTTTTCAGTGATTCATTAGAATTTTTTTCACTTTTTTTGTGTTTTTTTTAACTTTTAGTTCCACAAAGTGAAAAAGCTAATTTCGGCTCCTTTTTCAAATTAATTATTGTTTTTGTCGCAAAATTCTACCAGCCTATTCCCCCTGTAATTTCTCGTGCCTAAATCACATAAACCACTACCGCTACTTCCCTACTCTCGCCTACCATTGCATTAAAATCTCCCGTAACTATTAAATTTTCATGTCCTTATACAAATCTTCGTATGTTTTTGGTATCTTTGTAGATCGCGTCCACCACTATAGCTAGAGGTAGGTATGTATAATTACATAATTACTGTATCCACCGGTTTAGCTTTTAATCTTTCGTTTTTTTGTACGTAGCTTTCTACACAGTGTTTTATCTTTTTCCGCAAGACTATCCCCACACCTGCATTTCCTCTGATCCTGTATAAATTAACCTAAACTTTTCGTTCAAAAAATCCCCTACCTCTGACCAACGAACATTGCTAATCCCTACTACGTCTAATGCTAACTGATTTATTTCAATTTTCAGTTTTTCTAGCTTACCTACGTGATTCATGCTTCTGACAATCCACGCTCCGACTCGCAAAATGTTCCCTGCTCTTCATTTAAACTTGTCGAGCACATCCTCTGAAGTAGTCCCCTCTCGGAGATCGATCCAAATGGGGGAACATTTTACCCCGAAATCTTTTACCCCAGAGGAAGCCATTATCTTAAATAACAATTTAAGTACGCAGTGTACTTGGGAGGTCTCTGGCATTCTAAGCATCGAAAGATCTGCTACCGTCTTTCGTGAACACGTCTTAGCTTGGTTCCTCACAAAAGACCCCACTAATTTGGTTAAACCTATAGTTAACCTCTTTATCCCACTAAAACACGCAAGCTATTTTACCCGTTCTAGTATTTTAGAATTTCTTCATGGTGCAGGTGCGTTCAAAATAAATAAGAAGGCACATTGTGGCATAATTATTTTCCAATCACATGTTTGTTTAAAAATCTCAAAATATACTACATCCGTGAATTATTTTATTGTAACAACTTTGATTTTTTTCATTTTCTAGTATTAGTACCTGTTATCTTGTTTATTATTTAAAAACATACCGTACCTTTGAACTTGTGTTGGTTGGCAAGATGTCCCTGATGGTTGTGCGGTGGTCGTGTGTTCGTTGCTGTTCTGTGCGGTTCAAATTACAGGACAAAGAGAATGCATTAGCTATTGGCGGTAAAAAGGGGGTGAGCGGCTCCGTGGCGTAGTTGGCATGCTTGTGACTACTACGTCCAAGATCCCGGGTTCAAATTTCGACACGGTTCGCTTGAAAAATATTAGGCGAGCATTTTTCACAAAATGTGTTGTCACGCATGTTAAAGATCCCTACCTTGTTTGCAACAGCAAGGGTTCGGCAAAATTTAAAATTTTTCAGGTTAAAAGAAACTCGCTTCCTGGCCAAAGTATTACCTACGGGTGGAGCATTGGAAAATCACATGTAAAGTAAAAAGGGTTGCCTAAGAGTTTTCTAGCGCCGTCTCTGTGTGTGGCCTACAGTATATGTTATGACTTAGTTTTGTGCAGGATTTGATTAGCTGTAAGTTATACAAATTTATAAAAAATTAATTTCAGAGGAAGCACAACGACGATAGGGTGGAAAAATGCCATTATGTGAATGTTGAATTTTGTTCGTGTGATATGTGGAACTATGTTAAGTTGGTACATCAAAGAAAGGTGGATTGCAAGTCGATACAGTTTTGTTGAGTGTTATACAAAATATTGTTTGGGTATGAAATTTACGTACAAAACCTATAATATTTTTGTACTACTTTTGGTCAGCTCCTTGTGGAGGCTAAGTATTTTCATTTTACGCAATTGAGGTATTTTGTTTTTTATTTGAGTGTTCGGAAGGTTTTTATAAACTATTTTTATTGGACTATGTACAAGCTTGGGCTTTACGAAAGGATAATTACTTTGCTTAAACGTTCATCTTAAGTTTAGATCACCTGTTCTGTACCTAAAATTTGTCAGTTAAGATTTTTAAATCTAGAATTAATGATTTAACAACTTCTCTTAAGAATCGATCTATGTAAAAAAAGCAAAGGAGAACTTACATTTTCTAATTATGCTATTCTACTACCTCCAAAATTGGTAGGTCCAATAAGTGTGGTTATGAGGATACGATACGATATTAGTTTTAAAATATTAAGCGAGAAAGACCGTTATTTGTGTTATTCGATGTTTAGTGTATCAAATTTATGAGTTATCAAGTGTTCTGTTGGATAAGTGGCTCCAAATAGTTTCATTTTGCTTGTGTTTAAATTTTTGCAGAAGCAGGTGTGTTTAAGTTATTTTAGATTTTATCAAATTTAAAATAAGAAACATTTATGTACCTTGATCGTTCAACAGAAACTTAAGTATTTTATATAATTTTTTTGAATGCAGTTTGGTAACCCCCATTTAATTTCATCTATCATTTGAAGATATCGTAACTCCTACATCATATCTTACCCTTCTTAGGTGGCACACAATTTATCTTCTAATTGCCCCGTTTACCCTTTACCCCCTCCCCTGCGTACGTGGTCAAATTTAAGAAGAAAAAGTCTCGACAACACTTATAACCAAAACTTTACCAATTAAACGATGTGTCAAAACTTCGGTTAGAAGTTTGACACAACGTAAGCATTGTTAGTTGAAATTTTTGCTTTGGACACTAGCAATAACACGCACCTATAAATGATTGGCACTTAATAATGGTTTAGAAATATCAGTTCTTTATTAGAGTTTTAACACCATAAGTCACTGACAACTAAATGTCAATAGGGATGCGCTTGAAGCTTCTAACAGAATATTGTGAAAGGTGTATTTGTATATATTCAATGTAGAATTGATCGTATACTTTAATATTCGGAATTTTATGCAACTTGAACAGTAGTTTAGGTATATACACGGCAACGACCTAAAGTATTTGTTGTAAAATAATAATGTTTGGTTTCCGAATAAAAGTTCAGAAATTAGAGGAGTAAAAACGCATGTAGCCCGTGTAGAAATCACGCCCTTTGTCTTTTTCCATATACAACACACATTTTTTCTTCTTAAACTACTGTATTTTTAATTTGAGCAAATTCATTATTATTTCATAGCGTGTGAGTAGACCATTTTCAGGGAACCCACCGCCACATTTCCTCCAGCTTCCACATTTCCTCACACATCTGGACCAAATTTACATGTAAAAACCCACTATAAAGTCTTATTTTTTAAGAATCTTATCCTTGCTCCGCCCTGTGGACCGCCTTGTGGAATTTTTTACCCCAACCATTTTGATTACGCCACACCCGCATTCTTTCCACCCGCGAGATAAATCTTTCTCCACATTTCCACACACGAGATAAACATATCTTGTTTGGTAACAATTAATATTAAAATTTTCTCAGCTACCCGAATCTTTAGGAATTTTTTAGATTGCATCACCCCCCAGAGAGCTACCCTCATTTTAAGATTTTTTTACCGCTAACATTCTGAACCAAATAGTTTTCTTCGTCTAACCATTGCATCTTTCGAGATAAACCTATCTTGTTTGGTATCAATTAATATTAGATTTTCTCAGCTACCCGAATCTCTTTAAATTTTTCACATAGCACCATCCCCAGAGAGCTACCCCAATTTTAAGATTTTTGCTGGTAGCGATTTCCGACCGTTCTTATAAATTTTTAGTCATGTGATACATTAAATTAGCTTAGAATTTTATGTAGAATCCGAATCTGTAAACAGATTTAAAATAGGACCACCCTTACCGTTTTACACATATGCCCTCTGCGAGATAAATCTTTCTCCACATTCCACCCACGAGATAAATGTACCTTGTTTGGTATCAATTAATATTAGAATTTTTCAGCTACCCGAATTTTTAAGAATTTTTACATAGCACCATCCCCAAGGAGCTACCCCATTTTAAGATTTTTGCTGGCAGCGATTTTTGAGCGTTCTTATAAATTTATTAACGATGTGACACATCTTGTTAGTCTAGAATTTTATGTAAAATCCGAATCTGTAAATAGATTTAAAACAGGACCACCCTTACCATTTTACACACACTCTAAATTATAACTTTCCTGCGGCTCATATCTAAAAGAAAATCTAAAACCCATTCTTAAAACTTTTATTACAGACAATTTTTACTAATACAGTTTAAATTTTGTAAACCACATTTCTAAATACATATTCACAATTTTTATTTTCAACCTAGAACTTCTCATGTCGGCTTATACTTATTAATATTTATTTCTAAATAGAGCACCTTTTCCAAAGACCAACCGGACCCGCATGTTTCAAATTCCTCTGATTTTGTTCGCATGGTTTCGCTTAAGACCTCGTACATATTTTCCAGATTACTAGAAGACGTTATAACCACATTTTTGTGTTAAAGGATTTCACATCGGTAGTCTCTTCCCCCATTTTGGTGTAAACGCCGTAGAGTTCGCAGTAGACTTTTACTGCTGTATGTTGTATTCTTTTTTCATTAATTAATCGTATAAATCGCTCTTTCTGCTTCCAAAAAAAAATCGGACACTCCATCGTCGACACTGGTATTCTTTATGCGATAGCTAGCCATACGGTTGTTAAACGCTGTGCTAACCATTTTTACACCATCGTCGCTAGTAGCGGTAACTGATGCATTTTTATGTCTGTTGCTTCTCAAGTGTGCGGCATGGGTAGTTTTTTCCATTTCGAAATCGCATACTTTACACATAATTCGTGGTTGTTTCGTACAAGGTCCTTTAACAGCTGGCGGAGCTGAACGTTTACGGCTTAATGACATACCGTGCTGTTTTTCCTTGTGTCGCTGTAAGCTATCCATTCTCGTAAAAGCGATACCGCAAGTCCCACAGTTTAAGTACTTTGCTGCAGACGGATGTATAAGCTTAACCGTAGACGATGTTATACCACGACATTTGTTCTGGTGCCGTTTGAGAGCATCCCTTCTGGTAAAGTAGACGTGACACGGCTCGCATTTAAAAACGTTTGCAGGTACCATTTTAGTACAAAACAAAATCCGCACTATAAGACTTGACTTGTAAGCGAACTAACTTATAACTAAAGAGTTTACTCCAGCGTACCTGCTTTATGTACCTTATAGAATGCAAACCGAAGGTTTCCGAAGACGACCGAACGATGTTGAGGATTCAGCGGGGAACTAAATGACGTCATAATCTTTGCTGTTCGTCCAATACATTTAGCACCAATGCATGCACCTGGTTCGCTTTGTCGATGGTGCGAATGCCGTTAGTAAAAACATCGGAAACGTCTTCCATGTTATACGGATCGCGTGCATATTAAAAATCCAAAAGGTTGGTGTGCTACTATAACCAAAACTTAATAAAAACATTTTAAACCATTACTAAGGAAATACCAACTTGTTGTCTACAAGAAACTTACTAATAAAGCAATTTAATTTTAAATACTTCTACGTCATACTTTAGGAAATGGTAGGCTTGAATATTTTCCAAATGAATCACCAAGCGAAAGTATATGCTTAGCAGTATTAAAATTGACCATTAATTTCCAATTTTTACGACCGTGGTTAATTATAGATTAAAATTTAATTTGTGCACGTTCGAGCTTCTCGTAAACTAACATATTTTATAGCAACAATGCGCTGTATAATAGATGCATACCCCTTCGCCGCGCTACTGCTATTCTTGTAATTGCTAGAAAAAGTCACTCTCCTTTTTATTGTTAGGACCGATGCAAAGCACCAATTTTTTTATACTTTCTATAGCACATCGCGCGCTTTTTCGTATGATAATTAAATTTTGCTTTTGTAGGCTTTTACACTTTCGCATAGCGGTCGATCGCACGTAATGATTTCTAGAACCGGTAAGTACTTGATATCGTCCAAATAGAGAATTAGATGCTCGATGTCTGTCAAATTCCAATTCCCTCGTAAAAGGTAGAAAAAACTCAGTCAATCATCCATCTAACTTAAACTTCGATTCGCTCCCGTTCTGATAAATTTCCAAACATTTTTCGAACGACAATGGGCTGAGAATTTTTAAACCTCCGAGGGATCTTTAAGTCGTGATCAATTACACATCCGAGCTACGCGTAAACTAACATATTTTGTAGCAACTGTATAATACATTGCATACGCCTTCTCTGCGCTACTGCTATTCTTGTAGTTGCTTGGAAAAGTCAGTCGCCCTTTTTACTGCTAGGGCCGCTAAAAAGCACCATTCCATACTTTCTTTATAAGTGTAGCACATCGCGCACTTTTTGTCGGATAATTAAATTTTTGTTTATGTAGGCCTTTACACTTTCGCTTATTTAAACATCTAATACAATTGATTAACCACTTTCGATTATTTTAACGGAGACCACCATACATCCCGCCGCACCGTTCTTTTTGAATCCAACGATCCTATGGGCTTCCACGCACTAACACCTGACGTATCTTTTCCTACTATTTGTTAAACAAAAACTACCGGCATCGCCATGTTCGTATACGAACGTAAGCAGATGTTTGTGGATATGTACGAGAATATGTTGTCATATACATTAACCAGTCTAAGCTATTTTATTTAGTCCACGAAAACTACTATTTTTCTAAACCATAATTAATAATCGTCTTTATAGGTTCCACATTTCTACCGTTACCCAATGACTGGTGCTACGTACATGGAAACTTTAATTTCTTATTGGAGAGAATCCTTATTCTCCCACGCACTGTTGCGTAGCTGGATGCCCACCCCTTTTGGGGATATATGCTCGTTATAGGTTGTAAGACCCTCGGTTTTACTTAACTACACTTTGTGAGATCCCTTTAATCTTTTTTAATCGTATCTTTCTCGCCTACAATACAGTAGGACTTAACATTACTACCAACAAATTCTAATACTGGACCCCATTAAATACGTCTTTAATTTTCCTACAACTTTTTGTTGACAAGTGTTATATTATATTTATTATACGCAGGGTAGTCACTCTTTTAAGATAAATATATTTTGCTAGGTATCAACTAATATTAAATTTTTCTAGGAACCCCAAATCTGTAAATAGATTTTAAATAGGACCACCCCATACAAAGTTATGCGTTTTAAAGACCCAAATCACTAATTTTTGCTCATCTTTATTTAACACCATTTTAAAACCTTTTTCGCTACCCAAGACATATGCCTTAGCCAACCATCTCCCGAGAAATCTAAAACCGCCGTGTCCCGCGAATACCACGTGGAGATAACACGTATACTCTGTCAACCAGGGTAGAAGCCGGAAGGATTTGGAAGGTGGAAGAAGAACTTAAAAATTATGGAATCTTAAAACTAATATATACAATAGATTTACAAAATCCATACAAATATAAACAACTATCTTATATCTTTACACCCCCATGCGTAGATTGTTGTACTATTAGGAATGATGTACCTTTTGTCATCTTCCCTCGATAAACTAATTTTATTAATAAACTGCGTATGCAAATCGTATTCTTTTACTCCGGGTACATACGCAGGCAAGTACTCGATACCATCCAAATAAAGAATTGGATGCTTGGTGACTGTTAACATCCGCTTCCCTCGTGTACGCCCAGACTCATCCCAGCCCATGAACACCCCCTGCGCATGCACACCCCTGCCTATGCGCACCCCTGCACGTGCACACCCCCGCCCATGCGCACCCCTGCGCGTGCACACCCCCGCCCATGCGCGCTGCCCATGCGCACCCCTCTCTGTGCGAGTGCTATTTCGGGGTAACGTCACAGCCTTTTATAAATAAAGAACAATGTTATATACTATTATAAAATGTTTATTCTGACATTATACATAACAAATTTAAAAATATTTAATGCCAAGCATGGAGTCATTTAAACTTAATTTTAATACAAAGTTATACACAGAAGACAGTCCTTTCTTTATGTTTGTTTGCAGTGGTTTTAATTTTATCTAATTTTATTCGCAGCTTAAAATTTAAATCTACACCCAAGTCTTCATCTCCTTTTCTAACCAATAGTTTGATACATAAAGACCGTCTAGGTTTTCGAATTGTAAAATGTACCGAAGTTTGTCTCTATATTTAAAGTCTTTGATTCCGCCGACAACCAGATCCATTCCTTCGTGTAATTCTTGCAGCTTGTGACAATCTTTTAATCGCAGCTTTCCCACTATATCCTGCATACGTATCTTGTTAGCTTGATCGACTTCTTCTTGTCGGTATTGGAGAAAATCCTTTTTCTCCCACACACCGTTGTGTAGTTGCATATCCACCACTTTTGGGAATATATGGTTGTTATAGGTTGTAAGACCCTCAGTTTTAAATGATCCGAAAGGTTCTTTACTAGGCAAATATACAATGTTTAGCGGAACCCCTTTGCGTGTGGTGTACGCCAAGGTTACGAAACCCGCATTCCTTAGTTCGTCTTTGTTATCTGCCATTTTGATAAATACGTTTTTAGAATAATCTTTTAAAAAGTATACGGATTTAGTACCATCCTTTTCTGCAAGAACGCCTACATAACTAAAAGAGTCTTTCTTACTAACCGCAAATGCATACAGCTTGTACAACCCGGATGTATCTAAGTCAGTCCATCGACACATAAAATAATCTTTTAATTCTTCCTCATTTTCTCTAATAAGATGTTCTTTGTCTAACACATCTTTGTATTGTTCGCGTATTGTCGCAGTGTTTTCCATGTAGTCCAATTTTCGCCTTTTTGCATCCATTTCCTCTAATTCCAGTTGTCTTTTCCTTCCACTTACAGCGTATGGCATGCATAATGGGACAATTTCCTTTAGCGTAAACGGATAGAGTTTACTACCAATATTTGCGCGTTGTCGTACAACCTCTGGGCGAATGTTAGGTGTATTTATCAATCCCAATTCCGAAATGGCTATTTCTTTTGGAATTGTAGAATATGGTGTTGCAGATTGTGTAAAATATGTACTACCTGCTTTAATGTAGCACTTGTGTAAGATTTTATTTTATCTTGGCTGTCTTCTTCCTCTACTATCTCCAAATAATTTACGGGTAAATAGTTAAAACTAAAAGCCGAAAGCACATACTTTATCAATGTTTCCCTTTCTTTTGGTTTTCGGACAACTTAATTTGCAAGCCCGTCAATTTCTTTGTATTACCATTACCCCAATACACGTACTGTAGCAGGTTATTATACACTAAACAGCAGCTATTTTGTAGCTTGTCCGATAGCTTACTCCACATTTTGGCAAGTGGTACCGAGTACATTGGCGCCTTTAGGAAGTATAACTTACTATCTTCCAATAACGTTAAACAGTCTTTTAAGGGATTATACACCCGTTCCGCACCGACATAGCTTCCAATTGCACAATTGTATAGTGTCGCTTCCAATCGCGTAATACCATGTTCTTTAGCCAAAGTAGACGCAAATGTTTCCCATAAACGTACATCTGGACAACGTAAAAAATCTAGTATATGATTGCCAAGTTGTTTATTAACACCAGGACTTGTTATCTGACACACAAATTTGTTGTATATCTTAATTCTTGCATTGGTTGTTAGCCATGTTAAACAATCAATTCCTACAGTTTTATCGTTGTCAACTATAATATTACACTTTTCTTCGTATTCGCCCTTATAGCAAAAGTTATGGTTTGTAATTAAATAATTACACATCTCCATCTTGCTAAATATACCCGCAAAATCTTGGGTTACATCCATGTCAAAAAGATAGAAATAATCTTTTTCGAGTTCGTCTAATATATCTGGTAGTTCCTCCAATAAAGTTTCCAACTTAACATCTGCTAGTTCCACTTTGTATGGAACACATATAGGATTTTGGAATTTTTTATTAATGCATTCGAGGTCTTCTTTTCCGATAATTTCTTTTACTCTCTGACCCATCTTGTTAGTGCTTTCCAGAGAAAACGGGAGCTTAACTTTAACACCATGCCTAGCGGAAACAAATCGGTCAAACTTTCTTCGTAGATAGCTGTTAAATGCACCACAAATTTCTTTTTTTAGGATAAACATCCTTTTGCTTGCAGATGTTTGTTCGGCGTCAGAAAGGTCGCAAATTTTAACCAACATTATATTGTCACAAAATGGTTCTGTAATTGGTGTGTGTAGTTCACCAGTCAGCATCTGTTCGCCTTCGACATAACAAATATTACCAATATCTGTTACCAGATTATTGTTGCACATATTTTCTGTCAACAGCCATAATCCAAATCGCTCATTTGTCGGTTTCACTTTATTCCCAAGAAGTTGAGAAACGTTAATCACCTTTAAGACGCTCATGTTTACCGTTCTAGCTACTATCGAATACTAAAATGAATACGAAAAAATTGTTCTCTTATGTATTCTACAGAGTGGGGACGTATATTGCCGAAGATAGTCGAATATGTTGTTATCCGACCTAAGCCGACAGGGATGCGCATCGACATATATCCGGATATATGTAGGATGTTAAGTTAGGGTGAAATTACCCCATAGGGTGAAATTGCCCCATGACCACATGACCATATGACCACATGACCCACATGACCATATGACCTAATTGCTTTTAATGAGTTTTCTCATTAAAAACCCATTAGCACTAATTGCTTTTTAATGAGTTTTTCCATTAAAAACCAAGTGTGGACCTAGGTTAGATAAAAGAAAAAATTAATAGGTTATGTCAGCGCCCGCGGCGCAAACGGCACCAGAACAAATGTCGTGGTATAACATCGTCTACGGTTAAGCTTATACATCCGTCTGCAGCAAAGTACTTAAACTGTGGGACTTGCGGTATCGCTTTTACGAGAATGGATAGCTTACAGCGACACAAGGAAAAACAGCACGGTATGTCATTAAGCCGTAAACGTTCAGCTCCGCCAGCTGTTAAAGGACCTTGTACGAAACAACCACGAATTATGTGTAAAGTATGCGATTTCGAAATGGAAAAAACTACCTATGCCGCACACTTGAGAAGCAACAGACATAAAAATGCATCAGTTACCGCTACTAGCGACGATGGTGTAGAAATGGTTAGCACAGCGTTTAACAACCGTATGGCTAGCTATCGCATAAAGAATACCAGTGTCGACGATGGAGTGTCCGAGTTTTTTTTGGAAGCAGAAAGAGCGATTTATTCGATTAATTAATGAAAAAAGAATACAACATACAGCAGTAAAAGTCTACTGCGAACTCTACGGCGTTTACACCAAAATGGGGGAAGAGACTACCGATGTGAAATCCTTTAACACAAAAAATGTGGTTATAACGTCTTCTAGTAATCTGGAAAATATGTACAAGGTCTTAAGCGAAACCATGCGAACAAAATCACAGGAATTTGAAACATGCGGGTCCGGTTGGTCTTTGGAAAAGGTGCTCTATTTAGAAATAAATATTAATAAGTATAAGCCGACATGAGAAGTTCTAGGTTGAAAATAAAAAATTGTGAATATGTATTTAGAAATGTGGTTTACAAAATTTAAACTGTATTAGTAAAAATTGTCTGTAATAAAAAGTTTTAAGAATGGGTTTTAGATTTTCTTTTAGATATGAGCCGCAGGAAAGTTATAATTTAGAGTGTGTGTGTAAAATGGTAAGGGGTGGTCCTGTTTTAAATCTATTTACAGATTCGGATTTTACATAAAATTCTAGACTAACAAGATGTGTCACATCGTTAATAAATTTATAAGAACGCTCAAAAATCGCTGCCAGCAAAAAATCTTAAAATGGGGGTAGCTCCCTTGGGGATGGTGCTATGTGAAAAATTCTTAAAAATTCGGGTAGCTGAAAAAATTCTAATATTAATTGATACCAAACAAGGTACATTTATCTCGTGGGTGGGAATGTGGAGAAAGATTTATCTCGCAGAGGGCATATGTGTAAAACGGTAAGGGGTGGTCCTATTTTAAATCTGTTTACAGATTCGGATTCTACATAAAATTCTAAGCTAATTTAATGTATCACATGACTAAAAAATTTATAAGAACGGTCGGAAATCGCTACCAGCAAAAAATCTTAAAATTGGGGTAGCTCTCTGGGGGATGGTGCTATGTGAAAAATTTAAAGAGATTCGGGTAGCTGAGAAAAATCTAATATTAATTGATACCAAACAAGATAGGTTTATCTCGAAAGATGCAATGGTTAGACGAAGAAAACTATTTGGTTCAGAATGTTAGCGGTAAAAAATCTTAAAATGAGGGTAGCTCTCTGGGGGGTGTGCAATCTAAAAAATTCCTAAAGATTCGGGTAGCTGAGAAAATTTTAATATTAATTGATACCAAACAAGATATGTTTATCTCGTGTGTGGAAATGTGGAGAAAGATTTATCTCGCGGGTGGAAAGAATGCGGGTGTGGCGTAATCAAAATGGTTGGGGTAAAAAATTCCACAAGGCGGTCCACAGGGCGGAGCAAGGATAAGATTCTTAAAAAATAATACTTTATAGTGGGTTTTTACATGTAAATTTGGTCCAGATGTGTGAGGAAATGTGGAAGCTGGAGGAAATGTGGCGGTGGGTTCCCTGAAAATGGTCTACTCGTGTGAACTTTGCGTAATAAGTTGACTGAGTGTATGTAGAATATACTGGGATCGTAGAATTATAAGAGATTTGCCTGCCTAGCTTAAGTACAATAACTTAATGGCAAAACAGGAGCGTGTAGCGTATGCCAAATTAAAAAAGAGCTTATACATAATTATGTTGATAGCACTGCTTCATATGGTAATGCAATCTGAAATACTGACAATGACAGATAGCTGTACGAAAGGGGGTTAATACAAATTTTGTTTATTATTTTACTGTTTGTATTAGTTAGCGTAAAAATTATGTTGTTATGAAATAAAAACAAGCGATGTAGTCATGGGCAATAGAAGGAAATGTATGAGAAACTCAGAAACTTGAAAACAAAATGAACGTAAAGTCTGTCATACTTCCAGCTTTCGGATTTCTAAGGCAATTTTTTATAAACCGTTTCTTAAAACTACTGCGCACATCGTACGGATAGCACGCATTAGACAAATAGAATTTTTTAATCGTAGTATGTTTACTAGGTACGTATTTTAAGATCAATAGCATTCGAATCGTTATAAGTGAAGAATGTGTTTATTATCTTTTGAGGTTAACTTATGTACAACAAATGTAAATCAAAAACAAATGCTAGTGGAACTGAAATGCCCGCCTGCTTACGGACGAAGAAGAAGAATAGAAATTAAGAACAATGCTCAAGAAAGTTTGGATACATAATGTTTGTAAAACGGGACTTCATTATGGCGAACTTCATTCTTTAATTATTAATTTGATCGAAGACAACGTAAAATTTGAAACGTTATCGCGTTACTTAAAAAATCAGTAGATAGTAGAAATGAGTTTATAAATTTCAGATACTTAACTGATTTTGCCGTTCTGAATAGATTTGCACCTTAAAGGAGTTCTCAATTACTAGAATGGATGGAATGGCTTGCATGTTCCAGTGAACTAGCGAGCCGAACTAAAGATTTTACCAAATTAGTGGGGTCTATTGTGAGGAACCAGACTAAGACAGGTCCCCAAAAGAGGACAGCAGCTCTTTCGGTACTTAGAATGGCAGACACCATAGGGGTCGGTACGGCTTTCTAAGACACACAAGTGTGATGTGGAAAGCAACGGGACACCACCACATTAGCTCCCAAGTACGCAGCGTACTTAAGTTATTATTTAGGATGATGGCATCCACTGGGGTACAAGATTCCGGAGTTAAAATAGTCCCATATTCGGATCTCCGGGAGATAACTACTTGGGAGTATGTGATCAGAAGGTATAAAGAATGAGCCGGGAACATTTTGCGAGTCGAAACGTGGAATATCAGAAGTATGAAGCAAGTAGGTAGGCTAGGGAACTTAAAAATTGGAATCAATAGGTTAGCATTACACATTATAGGGATTAGTGAAGTACCGAGCCCAGAGGCGGGGAATTTTTGTAGCGGAGACTTTATGGTAATTCATACAGGATTAGAGGAAGGAAATTCGGTTGTGAGTATAGTTGTGCGAAAAAAGATACGACAGTGTATAGAAAACTACTTACAGAAAAACAAAAGAGTACTCATGATTAGATGAGAGTCCAGATTAGTAAATACAGTAATAATACAGGTATACATGCCCATCTCTAACTACAATGATGAGGAGGTAGAAGCGATCTACAAAGATATCTCAGATATACCAAGATGCGTAAACGATATGAATATTTAATAGTTAAGCTGGATTTTAATGCAGTGGTAGGCGAGCGTAAGGAAGGAGCGGTAGTAGGTTTATTTGGATTAAGCACGAGAAACAACAAGTGAAATAGGCTGGTAGAATTCAGCGACAAAAATAATTTAACCATCACAAACCGCTAAGAAGACGATACACGTAGAAGATGCCAGAAGATACAATAAGACATAAAATAGATTACATTATGTTAGATAACGGCTTAAGAAACAAGTAAAAGATCGTAGAAGCTACTATTAGCAGATATGGACACTGATCAGAACATCATAATTATAAAGGCTGTGTTTAAATTTAAACACTGAAAAACGGGAACGGAGAAAGGCACTTTGATTTTAAGATATCCACGAAATTTTTGTAAAAGAGTCAAATGAATTGCTGAAAGATATCGGGAAAATTTCTGAATAATGGAATAACATTAAATCCAACTTAGACATGGCAGTCAAATACATTCTGGAGTATACACAAAACGAAATTAAGAAACCAACGATAACAAAGGATATCCTGAAGTTAAAAGAAGAAAGATGAAAATACAAAAACAGACCAGACGAAGCAGGATAACAAAGATACAAAGCCATAAATTGGAAAATTATTCGCAAATGGAGGAAAGTTAAAGTGGTAATAGAAAAGATAGGCGAAACAGACAAACTAATTAAAATGAAGTTTATGGATATAAAAACGTATAGCAAAAACAGAAGGAGCATGGAGGCAGACATCGTCGTACAAAATGTAGAGAAAGTGGTTATATGGCAAGAATTTATAGGGAATTTATATGCAGGACAGCAACTAGCAACACTAGAATACGAATCAGACATTGAAAATGATGGCTTAGGATAATCTATACCGAGAGATATGTTTGAATTAGAATTTAAGTATTTGAAGAATGCTGAGGCGCCAGATATGGATAAGGTGCACCCAGAAACTCTACTTGACAAGCTGTAACAGAACGTCTCTTCCAACTTGTAAGCTGTATGTATGGAACAGGCGAGATACCCAAACATTTCAAACATAACATCATAGTCACCATATCCAAAAAAAAATGAAACGCTGATACATGTGAAAATTTTCGAACGATAAATTTGACAGCACACGTATCAAAAGTATTAACGACAATTGTACGAAGAGGGATGGAAAAACAAGTTGAAGAAACACTAGAAAAAGATCAAATTGGGTTTAGACGAAACATAGTAACATAGGAGGCTGTTTTAGCTCTGAGGTTGATAACGGAGAAGACAATAGAAAAAGAAGAAATTGCGTATATAAGGTTTGTAGATCTAGAAAAGTATTCGACAGTATAAAATAGAAAAAAGTGTTCGAAATACTCAAAAAGATTGGGTGAGTTTTAGGGATAGATGAATAGTTCATAGCGTTCATAACGTAGAGGAGTGAATATTAAGAAAGGGGTGAGACAAGAATGTGCCCTATTTCCGTTAACTTTTAACTTGTAAATCGAAGAGGCAAGAATACTGCCGAATGCAGGAAGACATTTGGAATTACTTTGCAGGGACAAAACATTCGTTTTATTAGATGTGCATATGATATAGCTTCTAGCAAGGAAGAGTTAGAGGCAGGTCTTAATGAAATGGAAACCGTTCTTACAAAGAGGTACGATATGAAAATTAGCCACAATAAAGCTAAAGTACCAGTATGTAAAGGAGGGGAAAATAAGTCAAAAACCAGAATACAAATACGAAAAGAGAACCTACAAGAGGTTAAGGACTTCTGCTATCAAGGAAGCCAAAGAACGCAAAATGGGAAGATACAAAAGAAGGATTATCGCAAGATGGTCCTGTATTTAACAAGTAAAAGCATCTACTACGTTCAAAGATAACAAACATAGAAACAAGGAATGGAGCACAGCACTGTATGACTCTGAAACTTGTACAGTAGGAGAAGTGGACAAGAAAAAGATAAAAACCTTTGACATAATGTGCTACAAATGTATGATGAAGATATCATGGACAGACAAAGTTAAAAACAAAGAATTTCTAGAAATGTTAGGACAAGAAAGAGATCGGATTATATGTCACATACTAATGCATGAGATAATCGTGCGGAATATAATAGAAGCAGAGATAGGAAAGAAGAGAGTTAGAGGTAGAGCTAGGTTAGACTATAGCACACAGATAGTCAAAAATGTAGGCTGTTGGAATTTCAGGGGAATGTGTATGCTAGCTCAGAATAGAAATCAATGGAGGTATGCGTCCAACTAGTTCCAAGACAGAAAACCTAATGATCAAAAACTAATTGTACTTGAACCTGATGAGTATTATAAGCAACTACAGGTTTTGGTTTTGCAATATTCTCAACTAATATTGACTGTTATAAAGGATTTATAGGAAAACTATTAATTCGGCGAACGGTTAAGTGATGGGGATCTTGGTAGACGCAGGTTGCTTAACCCCCTTCACATACCATTGAATATCGGTTAAATAAGGTATATATTTACAAAACACTAGAAGGGAAACCGACCTTTTTCTAACAAGGACGAACAGCGTCTATGTTCGAAAACAATAAAGATAGAAACAATGAAAGTATTGTTGGAAACATATTTGTGGAGCACGGTACTATGTGGCTATGAAAGAGGGACGGACAGTAGGAAAAGTAGACAGGAAAAAGATTGAAACCTTTTGGTATGTGTTGCTTCAGATGTATGATGAAGATGGTACGGACAGACAAAGTTAGTAATAAAGAGGTTTTAGAAATAATAGAGAAAGAAAGATAACTGTGGAAAACAAAAAGAGTAGGAGAAATAGAAGGACATGACACGTTCTAAGGCAATTGGGTAATAGTGTGAGATATATTACAAGCAGAGATTGGAAAAAAGAGAGGTAAAAGTAGACCTGTATCGGACTATTGCACCCAGATAGTGAAATAGGTAGGCTGTGGGAATTTCAGGGAAACTTATAGGTTAGCTCAAAATCGAATACAACGTGGATACGCGTCTGACCAGTTTTAGGACCAGAAGACCTAATGGTGATGATGATATGAACTTGAATTTGTACGTATCTACCTATTTAAAATTCTAAGAATATTGGTTTAACGCTTTTTTTATTTTCAAAATTCCAAAATTAAATGAAAAGTGTTTGTTTCTAACATTAGTTATAATTGATCAATTAACCAAGCCTGTTCAAGTAGAATTGGTACAAGTCTGTGGTGTCCTTGCAAAACTGTGGTGCAAGTCTGAACAAGCGTTGCCATTTTATGTACGCGCGCAACATTTTGCTACTAGTATCAAAAGTGTAAATTTTTACAAGTTACATGTGTTGTTACCACAAAGCCAATAGCTTAATTGCACATTTTATGAAATATACATAATTAATATTTTGAGTGTAGTAAATAAAATAGTTGTTCTTAAGAGGTTTGATGTACAGTGTATATCACTTTTCATCAAGACACCTAAATAATTCCATTACTTTCAAAGCAATCAATATGAATTTTTTTGCAGTTGTGTAGGCCACGACAATGCATATTTTTGCATACATTTGGTTTCAATAAATTCAAAATGATTAAAATAAAAGTACTTTCTCATGATTAAAGCATGGAATCCTAAAGTTCCTCATATCTAGCTCCAAATTTTCATCATGGTCCATATACATTTGTTTTTAAAATTTTTAATTCATAGGTAAATACAAGTCTATTAAGAAATTATTACGTAAATACATAGATACTATCTGTGTTATGTGAATTATTTCATTATCTTCCCAATTTTTGTTTTCGCTTACATGGAACCCGTGCAATTCGGAGTTGAACCCTAGGAGTCGATATATACTACTTCAAAAACCATTTAGACTAATATGTTTTATAATCTGAAATAAAGCATTTAGAACACTATAAATACGTTTTACCATACAACTGTGCTTTTCATGTACCCTTACCGGAAAACGCTCCACTTTGTTGTTTTTATAAAACTGTTTTAATTTTTTTAGAGCTTAAAACTATTACCTTCCTTTCAGAATTGCAAATGGCTTATCTAAATTTATCATCTTCGTAAACTTGATTTTGTTGTACAACATTTTGTTGTACAACTCTTTTATCGATAACAGATTAACCTCAAATTAGTTTAGTATAAAATTTATCAAATCCATTTATCAGCTCGCAAACCATGCTAGCAGCATTAAGTAACCAAAATTAGTATATGAAAGCAGTTTGTAATATACATAATAACAAAAGAACTAGTTGGGTTTTATGCAGTTGATAAGAAACCCAATGCTGTCGAAAACACTAGCCGATTCCAACAAAGGAATGAATATAAACCCCTAAACCCTTAAAATATTAAAAAGCGTGGTGTTTTAAACACTTACTGACACGATGTGTTCCACGACTAGGTAAACTATTTTTTAATTAGGTTTTCTGAAAACACCGCCTATATTGCCCTAATACACCGCCTTCTTTATCTTTTCATCATCATCAGATCTTAAGTCATGTAACTGGTTATACCCGTACCCTCATTGTTTCCTATTCTGTGCTAACCTACACATTTCCCTGAAATTTGCACAGTCTGCATCTTTCACACGTATGCTATCAAGCTTATTGTACGAAAATTTTCACATCTATCCAAGCCTCTCCTTTTTGGTATAGTGACTATGATGTTACGTTTGAAATCTTTGGATATCTCGCCTGTCTCATACATATAGCTTAGAAGATGATTATCGTAAACAACTACAGGTGTTTGTTTTCCAATATTATCAATAAATGTTAATTGTCTTAATGGATTAATTGGAAAACTATTGATTCGGTAAGTATGTAAGTGGTGAGGAATCTTGGTAGTCGTCAAGTTTCTTAACCACCTACACATACCATTGAATAACGGTAATATGGGGTATATTATTAGAAAATAATAGAAGGGGAGAAAAGATACAAAAAGATACAAAAAAGACTTGAGGCTGTGTGTACTTAACAACAAAAGCAGTTGCTAAGTTCGAAGACAACAAAACTAGTAACAAGGAACGACTGAAAGCATATGTCTGCAGCACAGCACTGTATAGCTGAGAAACCTGAACAGTAGAAAAAGCGGACAGAAAAAATATAGAAGCCTTTCAAACGTGGTGTTGCAGACGTATGATGAAAAATCATGAACATACGTAGTTAAGAACAAAGAGGTATTAAAAATAGTAGGGGAAGAAAAAATATGTAGAAAATAGTACAAACTAGGCACGGAGTGATGATAGGTCACAGTAAGGCATGAGAGAATAGCACGGCATATATTAGAAGTAGAGAAATGAAAAAAAGAGCTAGAGGTGGACCTACATTAGACTATTGCACTCTGATAGTGAAAAATGTAGCTGAGGGAATTTAAAGGAAATATGTAAGCTAGCTCAAAATAGACAGCAATGGAGATACGCATCCAACCAGTTCTAGACCTTATGTTGATAATCAACATTAAAAATCAATATACAAATTATAATATAATATTATACTTACGTGTGGAATCCTGCAATAATTAATATGGATATGTACAGGGTGCTTTCAACTTATACAATTATATAATATCCATATTAATTTTTGTAGGACTACACACATCTATTATAATTTGCATATAATATCGACGTGCACTTGATACTACCTTTCCAGTTTTAAAATTAATACACTACTTTTATATTACAGTCCATAAATCTTCATATGTTGACATTTAAATTTTAAATTCAGTATAGTAGAATTTATTTAAGAGCCTGTACGTCAATTGACAAATGCGCAAACCTTGAAAATCAGTGGAGTAGCGGATTTAATGATTTTTTAGGGTTTTTAAAACAATCACATAGAGTAAATATTATAAAATCAAGTTTTATTTGTTGATGGTTTAATTCACATGGCGAATACGCAAATAACCAAGGCATAAAACACAAAGAAACAGAAAGAAAACTATGAAAGCGTAAGGAATAAATATAGAATGTCAAAGTCACAAATATCAATTGACATTTAACAGCAAATTATCTACGCCGCTGAAATGCTGAACAAACATACCTATTTATAAACAATGAACTAAACTGACACCGTTCTAGCAGTGTGCTCATGATGACGTACAAGCTCTTCTTAAATAAATTCTACTCTACCTTTGCATATAAAATTGGAATAGATATTTGTAAAACAACTGAATTGTGTATCATTAGCATTTATAGTCAGCTATTTTTGACTGTTGGACCTTCTTACGTGACGACTTAATTGAAATCTACATAATGTTATTTTCAGGATCATATATATCTATGCAATTTGATCAACCTGGATTATCCATTTGATTTTTCAATGTTATCTATGATACAATTGTGCTAGAATATGAAGATTGAGGCAATTTAACCACTGCTGTATTTTGATTTTATTGAAACCTGTGTTTTGGTTTAGTAGTAAACCGATGGTCACGTGGTTCAGCTGTTTTATTTTTCTGCGTAAGTCATCTCATTTTGAATCACCTCCGATTATGAATTCTTAATGTTTATCTAATCTAACATAAAATTGTAACCGTAACTGTTTTGGGTTTTGCAATTATTATTAATATTTGAAAAATTCATCGGCTAAACATGGCTGAGAGCCATTGCCTTATTGTATTATCATTATTCAAAGATATGTTTTTTAGTAGTTTGTTACGTGCATTTTTGATCCTAGAAAATCTAGCCGGTAATCCACAGAAAAACTCTACGAAGTACCCCTACATTTGACTTTCCAATGATCCACCTCAAACTAGAAGAAATTTTAAAAAATTTTTTTTAAAAATTTTTTGGGAATAAATTTTTTTTTCAAAATATTTGGGCCCCAAACCCCGGGTTTTAAAAAAACCAAAAAAAAGGGAATTTCCCTTTTAAAAATTTTTTTTAAAATTTTTAAAAATTTAAAAAATTTTTAAAAAAAAAAAAAAAAAATTAAAAATTTAAAATTTTTTTAAAAAAAAAAAAAAATTTAAATTTTTTTTTTGGGGTTTAATTCAAAAAACCCAAAAAACCGGGTAAAAAAAAAAAAGGAAAAAAAAGGGGGAAAAAATTTTTAAACCCACAAATTTTAAAAATTTTTGAAAATTTTTTTAAAAACCAAACTTAAATTTTATTTTGGAAAAAAACCCTTTTCCCCTTTAAAAATTTTCCCTTTTAAATTTTTCTTTTTTAAAAAAATTTTTTTTAAAAAAAAAATTTTCCCTTTTTTATTTATTTTTTTCCCCCAAAAATTTTTTTTAAATTCCCAAATTTTTAAACCCTTTTTTTTTTTTAACCTTTTTTTTTTTAAATTTTTTTAAAAATTTTTTAAAAAATTTTAAAAACCAATTTAAAATTTTTTAAATTAAACCCCTTTTTTTTAAAAAAAATTTTTTTTTTAATTTTTCCCCAAGGAATTTTTTTTTAAATTAATTTTAATTTTTTTCCCCCAAATTTTGGAATTTTAATTTTTTTAAATTTAAAATTTTAAAATTTTTCGGTAAATTTTGAAGGCCTTTTTTTATTTTAAATTCAAAATTTTTTTTTTTTTAAACCCTTTTTAAAAAATTTAAAAGGGCCCCAAAAATTTTACCAAACCCCCAAATTTTTTTGGCCCCTTTTAAAAAAAATTTTAAAAACCTTTTTTTTTAAAAAAATTTTTTTAAAAAAATTTTTTTCCCAAAATTTAAAAATTTTTTTTTTTCCCCCCTTTCCAAACCCCCCAAAAATTTTTTTTTAAAATTTTCCAAAAAAACCCCTTTTTTTTTGGGGGGTTTTGGGGTTTTTAAAAGGAAATTTTTAAAAATTTTTGGGGAAAAAAAATTTTTTTAAAAAATTTAACCCCTTTGGGGGTTTTGGGAAAGGGAAGAGGGCCCAAAATTTTAATTTGAATTTGTTTTTTTAAAATTTTAAAAAAATTCTTTTTTAAAAAAAAAAAGGGGGAACGGGGAAAATTTTAAAAAGGGTTTTTTTTAAAAAAATTTTTTTCCAAAAAAAAATTTAAATTTTTTTAAAAAATTCTAAAAAATTTTTAAAAAATTTAAAAAAAAATTTGGTTTTTTAAACCCCCTTTAAAGCCAAAATTTTTTTGGGGTTTTTTTCCCGGCTTTTCCTTTTTTTTTCCCTTCTTTTTGGGCCCCCCAAAAAAAAACCCCCGGGGGCCCCCAAAAGTTTCCCCAAACAATTTTTCTGGTGCCGTTTGAGAGCATTTTTCCAGGTATAGGAAGCACCGCAAGGTTGGCAAAAACGTTTATACCATTTTAATACAAAACAAAATCCGCACCATAAGACTTGACTTTAAGCGAAAACTTTAACTAAAACCGCGACCCTTTATGCCCTTATAGAAGCAAACCGAAGGTTTCCGAAAAACCGAACGAAGTTGAGGATTCGGCGGGAACTAAATGACGTCAAACCCGCTGCTCGTCCAATACATTTAGCGCCAATGCATGCACCTGGTTCCGCTTCGTCGATTGCGAATGCCGTTAGTAGAAACACCGGAAAACGTCTTCCATGTTATACGGATCGTGTGCAATTAAAAACCAAAAAGGGTAGCCACGCCCAAGTTGTCTGCAAGTCGGCTGTAGAAGATGCAGTGCTACTATAACCAAAACACTTTAAACCATTACTAAGAAAATACCAACTTGTTTCTTCAGGAACTTACAACAATTTAATTTTAAAAATTTACGTCATACTTTAGGAAATGTTTGAATATTTTCCAAATGAATCACCAAGCGAAAGTATATGCTTAGCACTATTAAAATTACCCATTAATTTCCCATTTTACGACCGTGGTTAAATAGATTAAATTTAAGGCACGTTCGAGCTTTCGTAAACCAACATAAATGCAACTGTATAATACATGCATCCCGCCGCGCTTGCTGCTATTCTTGTAATTTGAAAACCCACTTCCTTTTTACTGTTAGGAGGACAAAGCACCATTTTTTACTTTCTATACACATCCACACTTTTTCGGATAATTAAATTTTGCTTCGTAGGCACACTTTCGCATAGCAGTCCCGCACGTAAATTTCTAGAACCGGTAAGTACCGATATTTCCCAAATAGAAATTAAGTCGATGTCCGTCAATTTCCGACCCTCGTAAAAGGTAGAAAAACTCGGTCAATCATCCATTCTTCGACCCGCCCGCTGATAATTTACAAACATTTTTCAAACGACAATGGGCCGAAATTTTAAACCTCCGAGGATCTTTAAGTCGTGATCAATTACACATCCGAGCTACGCGTAAACCAACATATTTTGCAGCAACTGATAATACAGGCATACCCCTTTCTGCGCTACTGCTATTCTTGTAATTGCTGAAAAAGTCACCCCTTTTTATTGGGGCCGAGCCACCATTCCATACTTTCTTTATAAGTGAACATCGCGCACTTTTTGTCAAATTAATTTTTGTTTATTGGTTTTACACTTTGCTTATTTAAACATCAATACGATCAAACCACTTTCGATTATTTTAACGGGAAACCATACATTCCGCCGCACCGTTCTTTTTGAATCCAGCGATCCATCTTCCCGCACCTAACACCTGACGTATCTTTCCCTACTTGTTAAACAAAACCCGGTATCGACATTGTGGACGTAAACAGATGTTTGTGGATTGTCGAGAAAGAACCAAACATTAACCAGTCTAAGCTATTTTATTTAGTCCGAAAATTATTATTTTCTCCATAATTAAACAACGCCAAGGTTTAACATTTCGACCATTTCCCAATGACTGGTGTTGCGTACATGGAAACTTTTTCTTATTAGGCAATTCCACCTCCCGCACTGCTGCAGTTGCATCCCCTTTTGGGAAATATATGCTCGTTATAGGTTGTAAGACCCTCGGTTTTCAACCACAACGTGGTTCCCAATCTTTTTAAATCTTTTCACCACAAACAGTAGGACTTAAATTACTACCAACAAATTCTTACTGGACCCCCATTAAAATGTCTTTAATTTTCAACTTTTTTGGACAAGGTTTATTTATTTATTTAACGCGGGTAGTCACTCTTTTAAGATAAAATATTTTGCTAGGTATCCAATATTAAATTTTTCTAGGGACCCAAATTTAAAAAATTTTAAATAGGAACCAACCCATACAAAGTTATTTTTAAAGACCCAAATCACTTTTTGCCCATCTTTTTAACCCTCTTTAAAACCCTTTTCCAAAGACATATTTGCCCCATTCCCAGAAATCTAAAACCGATTCCCCGAAACCACGTGGAATAACACGTTACTCTGTCAACCAGGATGAAAGAAGGATTTGGAAGGTCGAAGAACTTAAAAATTATGGAATTTTCTTTATACAATAGATTTCAAAACATAAACCACCTTAATTTAATTTACCTCCAGCGAGATTGTTGTACTATTAGGAATGATTACCTTTTGTCATCTTCCCTCGATAAACCAATTTTATTTCTGGGTAAAATCGGTTTTTTACCCGGATACAACACAAGTATCCCACCAAATAAAAAGGACGGGCGTTAAATCCGCCCCCACCCGTGCCCATGCCATTCACCCATGGCGCCCCTGCGTGCACCCCCCATGCGCGCCCCCTGCGCGCCACCCGCCCCGCGTGCCCGCGCACCCTCTCTGTGCGACTGCTATTTCGGGTAACGTACAGCCTTTTATAAAAAAGAACAAGTTATATACTATTATAAAATGTTTATTCTGAATTATACATAACAAATTTAAAACAAAACCAACATGGACCCATTTAAACCAAAATACAAAGTTATACACAGAAAGTGCGGGATTGATTGTTTAACATGGCTAACAACCAATGCAAGAATTAAGATTTACAACAAATTTGTGTGCCAGATAACAAGTCCTGGTGTTAATAAACAACTTGGCAATCATATACTTTTTTACGTTGTCCAGATGTACGTTTAAGGGAAACATTTGCGTCTACTTTGGCCAAAGAACATGGTATTACGCGATTGGAAGCGACAATATACAACTGTGCAATTGGAAGCTATGTCAGTGCGGAACGGGTGTAAAACCCTTAAAAGACTGTTTAACCTTATTGGAAGATAGTGTTATACTTCCTAAAGGCGCCAATGTACTCGGTACCACTTGCCAAAATGTGGAGTAAGTTATCGGACAAGCTACAAAATAGCTGCTGTTTAGTGTTTAATAACCTGCTACAGTACGTGTATTGGGGAATGGTAATACAAAGAAATTGACGGGCTTGCAAATTGTTGTCCGAAAACCAAAAGAAAGGGAAAAATTGATAAAGTATGTGCTTTGGCTTTTAGTTTTAACTATTTACCTGTAAATTATTTGGAGATAGTAGAGGAGGAAGACAGCCAAGATAAAATAAAATCTTACACAAGTGCTACATTAAAGCAGGTAGTCATATTTTACACAATCTGCAACACCATATTCTACAATTCCAAAAGAAAATCATTTCGGAATTGGGATTGATAGATACGCTAACATTCGTCCAGAGGTTGTACGACAACGCGTAAATATTGGTAGTAAACTTTATCCGTTTACGCTAAAGGAAATTGCCCCATTATGATACCATACGCTGTAAGTGGAAGGAAAAGACAACTGGAATTAGAGGAAATGGATGCAAAAGGCGAAAATTGGACAATGGAAAACACTGGACAATACGCAAACAATACAAAGATGTGTTAACAAAGAACATCTTATTAGAGAAAATGAGGAAGAATTAAAAGATTATTTTATGTGCCGATGGACTGACTTAGATACATCCGGGTTCTACAAGCTGTTTGCATTTGCGGTTAGTAAGAAAGACTCTTTAGTTATGTAGGCGTTCTTGGGAAAAGGATGGTACTAAATCCGTATACTTTTTAAAAGGTTATTCTAAAACGTATTTATCAAAATGGCAGATAACAAAGACGAACTAAGGAATGCGGGTTTCGTAACCTTGGCGTACACCAAAAAGGGGTTCCGCTAAACATTGTATATTTGCCCAGTAAAGAACCTTTCGGATCATTTAAAACCGAGGGTCTTACAACCTATAACAACCATATATTCCCAAAAGTGGTGGAATGCAACTACGCAACATTGTGGGAGAAAAGGATTTCTCCAATACCGACAAGAAGAAGTCGATCAAGCTAACAAGATACGTATGCAGGATATAGTGGGAAAGCTGCGATTGATTGTCACAAGCTGCAAGAATTACACGAAGGAATGGATCTGGTTGTCGGCGGAATCAAAGACTTTAAATATAGAGGCAAACTTCGGTAATTTTACAATTGAAAACCTAGACGGTCTTTATGTATCAAACTATTGGTTAGAAAAGGAGATAGAAGACTTGGGTGTCGATTTAAATTTTAAGCTGCGAATAAAATTAGATAAAATTAAAACCACCCAAACAAACAATAAAGAAAGGACTGTCTTCTGTGTATAACTTTGTATTAAAATTAAGTTTAAATGGGTCCATGCTTGGCATTAAATTTTTTTAAATTTGTTATTATAATGTCAGAATAAACATTTTATAATAGTATATAACATTGTTCTTTATTTATAAAAGGCTGTGACGTTACCACGAAATAGCAGTCGCAAGAGAGGGGTGCGCGGGCAGCGCGCATGGGCAGGGGCGAGGGCGCGGGGCGCGCATGGGCAGGTGTGCGCCAGGGTGCGCATGGGGGGTGTCTGGGCGTACACGAGGGAAGCGGATGTTAACAGTTACCAAGCATCCAATTCTTTATTTGGTGTTAAGTACTTGCCGCGTATGTATCCGGAGTAAAAAACGATTTGTACACGCAGTTAATTAATAAAATTAGTTTATCGAGGGAAGATGACAAAAGGTAATCATTCCTAATAGTACAACAATCTACGCATGGAGGGTAAAGATATAAGATAGTTGTTTTGATTTTGTAAATCTATTGTATATATTAGTTTTAAATTCCATAATTTTAAGTTCCTTCGCCCACCTTCCAAATCCTTCCCGGCTTCTATCCTGGTTGACAGAGTATACGTGTTATCTCCACGTGGTATTCGCGGGACATCGGTTTTAGATTTCTAGGGTTTTAAAGGCATATGTCTTAAGGAAAAAGGGTTTTAAAGATGGGTTAAATAAAGATGGGCAAAAATTAGTGATTTGGGTCTTTAAAAGGTAACTTTGTATGGGTTTGGTTTTATTTAAAATTTATTTACAGATTTGGGGTCCCTAGAAAATTTAATATTAGTTGATACCTAGCAAAATATATTTATCTTAAAAGAGTGACTACCCGCGTATAATAAATACAATATAACACTTGTCAACAAAAAGTTGTAGGAAAATTAAAGACGTATTTAATGGGGGTCCAGTATTAGAATTTGTTGGTAGTAATGTTAAGTCCTACTGTATTGTAGGCGAGAAAGATACGATTAAAAAGATTAAAGGGGTCTCACGAATTGTAGTTAAGTAAAACCGAGGGTCTTACAACCTATAACGAGCATATACCAAAAGGGGTGGCATGCAACTACGCAGCAGTGCGTGGAGAATAAGAATTCTCCAATAAGAAATTAAAGTTTCCATGTACGTAGCACCAGTCATTGGGAAATGGTGAAATGTTAAACCTATAAAGGCGATTATTAATTGTGGTTTAGAAAATAATAGTTTTCTTGGACTAAATAAAATAGCTTAGACTGGTTAATGTATATGGTTACATATTCTCGTACACATCCACAAACATCTGTTTACGTCCACAATGGCGATACCGGTAGTTTTTGTTTAACAAATAGTAGGAAAGATACGTCAGGTGTTAGTGGCGGAAGCCCATAGGATCGTTGGATTCAAAAGAACGGTGCGGGGAATGTATGGTGGTTCCCGTTAGAATAATCGAAAGTGGTTAATTGATCGTATTAGATGTTTAAATAAGCGAAAGTGTAAAGGCCTACATAAACAAAAATTTAATTATCCGACAAAAAGTGCGCGATGTGCTACACTTATAAAGAAAGTATGGAATGGTGCTTTTGCATCGGTCCCTAACAGTAAAAAGGGCGACTGACTTTTCCAAGCAACTACAAGAATAGCAGTAGCGCAGAGAAGGGGTATGCATGTATTATACAGTTGCTGCAAAATATGTTAGTTTACGCGTAGCTCGGATGTGTAATTGATCACGACTTAAAGATCCTCGGAGGTTTAAAAATTCTCGGCCCATTGTCGTTTGAAAATGTTTGTAAATTATCAGAACAGGAGCGGGTCGAAGTTTAATGGATGATTGACCGAGTTTTTCTACCTTTACGAGGGAATCGGAAATTGACAGACATCGAGCATCTAATTTCTATTTGGAATATCGAGTACTTACCGGTTCTAGAAATCATTACGTGCGGCCGACCGCTATGCGAAAGTGTAAAAGCCTACAGAAGCAAAATTTAATTATCAGACGAAAAGTGCGCGATGTGCTATAGAAAGTATAAAAATGGTGCTTTGCACTCCTAACAGTAAAAAGGAGAGTGACTTTTTCTAGCAATTACAAGAATAGCAGTAGCGGGAAGGGGTATGCATGTATTATACAATTGTTGCTATAAAATATGTTAGTTTACGAGAAGCTCGAACGTGCACAAATTAAATTTTAATCTATAATTAACCACGGTCGTAAAATGGGAAATTAATGGGTTAATTTTAAAAAGCATATACTTTCGCTTGGTGATTCATTTGGAAAATATTCAAGCCTTCATTTCCTAAAGTATGACGTAGAAGTTATTTAAAATTAAATTGTTGTAAGTATCCTGTAGACAACAAGTTGGTATTTTCTTAGTAATGGTTTAAAGTGTTTTTGGTTATAGTAGCACTGCATCTTCTACAGCACGACTTGCAACAATTTGTGTGCGTGTGCTACCCCCTTTGGATTTTTAATATGCACGCGATCCGTATAACATGGAAGACGTTTTCCGGTGTTTCTACTAACGGCATTCGCACCATCGACGAAGCGAACCAGGTGCATGCATTGGCGCTAAATGTATTGGACGAGCAGGAATTATGACGTCATTTAGTTCCCCGCCGAATCCTCAACTTCGTTCGGTATTCTTCGAAACCTTCGGTTTGCATTCTATAGGGTACATAAAGCAGGTGCGCAAGAGTAAACTCTTTAGTTATAAGTTAGTTCGCTTACAAGTCAAGTCTTATAGTGCGGATTTTGTTTTGTACCAAATGGTACCTGCAAACGTTTTGGCAACCTTGCGGTGCTTCCTATACCTGGAAAAATGCTCTCAAACGGCACCAGAACAAATGTCGTGGTGAACATCGTCCACGTTAACCGTCCGCAGCAAAGTACTTAAACTGTGGGACTTGCGGTATCGCTTTTACGAGAATGGAAAACAGCGACACAAGGAAAACAGCACGGTATGTCATTAAGCCGTAAACGTTCAGCCCGCCAGCTGTTAAAGGGCCTTGTACGAAACAACCACGAATTATGTGTAAAGTATGCGATTTAAAGGCTGATCCCACATTTAAGGAGCAACAGACATAAAATGCATCAGTTACCGCTACTAACGAAGATGGGTAGAAATGGTTAGCACAGCGTTTAACAACCGTATGGCTAGCTATCGCATAAAGAACGCCAGTGTCGACGATGGAGTGCCGAGTTTCTTTGGAAGCAGAAAGAGCGATTTATTCGATTAATTAAAAAAAGAATACAACATACAGCAATAAAAGTCTATTGCGAACTCTACGGCGTTTACACCAAAATGGGGAAGAGAAGGAGTGAAACTTTAACACAAAAAATGTGGTTATAACGTCTTCTAGTAATCTGGAAAATATGTACGAGGTCTTAAGCGAAACCATAAGAACAAAATCAGAGGAATTTGAAACATGTGGTCCGGTTGGTCTTTGGAAAAGTGCTCTATTTAGAAATAAATATTTAAATGGGATATGAGAAGTTCTAGGTTAAAATAAAAATTGTGAATATGTATTTAGAAATGTGGTTTACAAAATTTAAACTGTATTATTAAAATTGTTTGTAATAAAAGTTTTAAGAATGGTTTTTAGATTTTCTTTTAGGTATAAGCTGCAGGAAAGTTATAATTTAGAGGGTGTGTAAAATGGTAAGGGTGGTCCTATTTTAAATCTGTTTAAAGGATTCTACATAAAATTCTAGACTAACAAGATGTATTGCATGATAAAAAATTTATAAAACGGTCAAAAGGCTACCAGGAAAAAATCTTAAAATGGGGTAGCCTCTGGGGATGGGCAATCTAAAAATTTAAAGATTCGGGTAGCTGAGAAAATTTAATATTAATTGATACCAAACAAGGTAGGTTTATCTCGTGGGTGGAAATGTGGAGAAAGATTTATCTCGCAGAGGGTATATGTGTAACTTTGCAGGGCGTGGTCCGATTTCAAATCTGTTTGCAGATTCGGAATTTGCATAAAATTTAGACTAAAAATGTATCGCATGTATAAAAAATTTATAAGAACGCTCAAAAGTCGCTACAGGTAAGAAATCTTAAAATGAGGGTAGCTCCTTGGGGGATGGGCAATCTGAAAAATTCCTAGAGATTCGGGTAGCTGAGAAAATTCTAATATTAATTGATACCAAACAAGATAGGTTTATCTCAAAAGAAACAAAAAATTTTAGAAAGAAAACTATTTTGGGTTCAATAAAAATAAAAAAATGGCTATGAAGAAAATTTTGGTTAATTAAAAATGGGATTCAATTTATTCGAAAGGATAAAAATTTAAGGATTGGTTTAACTCGGAAAATAAAATTTTATTCCAAGAAAATTTTGGTTTTCCAGATTTGGGTTGGGCAAATTTAAAATGCTTTTGCCCAAATGAAGGGCAGTTAATTAACCAAAATTTCCTTAAATTAAAACAACCAATAATGGTATTACCACAAATTGAAAACAATATTAAACCAATTTTAAAATTAAAATTATCAATTTAATTACTTTAATTTTTAGAAAACAATTTTAACCAAAAATTTCCCTTAAAAAAATTCAAACCTTTAAAATTATACGTAATTAAGATGTTTTAAAATTTTATGCCCTTTTTTAAAATGTTATTTCAATTAACCTTTGTAAGCTGTTAGGTTATTCCCCGAAAGTGATTGTAAAGTTGGCAACCGGTCCCAACTAAACGGGTTTTACCAAAAGAATTATTTTGGTTTTTTCCAGAATTTGGGCTTCCCGGAAAAGAAAAACCTAGAAATATTTTAATTCAAACCTTTTTAAAAAGTTGTATTAACAAAATTCCTTAAAAAATTTAAAAGCAAAATACACGTTTACGTAGTCGTCTTGTTACAAAGTGATGTAAACAAAGCGTCAATTTGCATATTACATAGTATCAAAATAAATATTTAAACATCAATTACAAAATCTTAAAATCTAAATAATAGCGAACGACGATACTTACACAATGTTTCCAGCCTTAAATATATATAATAAATAATTAAACATAGTATATACGCTGATTTGTAGCTGCTTTGGAAAGTGCACCTCGTACGAATAAGAACGTAACATTAAACTTAAATCACGTAACCCTAACTTAAATGAATTAGCAAATGAGGTGAATATCTTTCACCACAGCATCAAAAGTAAACAAAACAGAAAAACTATACCTTAGACTAAGCTGTCTGCCTTTCTGGTACCATCTTCAAGAATTCGGAAGTGCAGACTGCATTTGTCTAGGGGCTGGATACGGGATCAACCAATTTAACTATACTGAAAAACAAAGCATTTTAACACCGCGACTTACAATGTTTTTTTTTGCTCAAAGGACTGTATATAATAGGACGTTGTGTAGAATCAAATAGAATAGGCTCCTTCAAAAGATCAGCTTGTATTTATACAGATTGACCAACGTGCTTAATAACCACTTCCACCGATACTGTGTGAAATATTCTGCGAACACAAGTACAAATATAAATTCCAGGCAATGGCTGCAAAATATTCAAGAAGGAATAGTCAATTAACGCAAACAAGCATACTATGATCACTTCGTTTGAAATTTTTTTGTTCGCATGGAAAACCAATGCCTATTTTAATGAATCCTGTGCCTAAGCAACCTTGCATGCAGCGGAATGGTGAAAAATGTATACCAGGTTGCCTAAAGGTTATAACAACGAATAGCGATTTGTATTTTATCGATCGGGGATACCAAGAACAAAATTAATTTATGGAATGTTTATCGCTCGTAAAGTTGAAAGAGCTCAACGCGTTCAAAATAACGGAATATAATTTCTCAGTACAAATCATTAAAGGCTATTATATTTGTGCTATAAAGCTGTTTTGAACGTGGTTCGAAGAATGAACTATTTGAAATAATAAGCAGGTACGGGACGTATTTCAGCGAACTTTTAAAGCAAAGTTGTTGAACAATAAACAAATATGTCAGAGAATCTTTGTATGCGGTTGTAGAATATATTCCACATACTACTATTGTACAAAGCCTAAGAAAATTTTATAGCAGGTTTTAAATATTCATTTTAATTGAAATAACATAAAAAACAGACTGTCGCTTAGACTAAAATTTGTGGGAGGCGTTTATTAATATGAAGTAAACAATGTAATTAGAGATTAAAATTTTTATGTAGGATGCAAAAATCACTCAATTTCAGAAGATAATGTAACAACTCTGAGGAAGGCACAATTTTTTGAGTTAGTACAATTTTTCTTGTGAACATCTTCGTGTCCAGACGATGAGATCCTAGGCGACGGCGTGATACATTATTTATCAAAATAAATAAGTCATAAAACTAAGAATATTAGAATATAAGGTTAGGTTGCTGAGATTATTTTTAACCTTAAAGACTGCCATTATATATTTGACAACTTTTAAATATGAACAATATAAGATGCAAAATTAATGCCTCCTTAGATCAAGAATGCGTGTAACCGAAAAATTATATTTCATAAAGGAAATAACCTCTAACCCTATTGGTGAGATTTACCAATACGAAAACTATTAAAATGACATAAGCTACAAACATTTTAAAGGAACGTTCCGGGTTCTATCTTCTTTCAACATTTTATTCATTTTTGCTTTAACGAATGCGAGTTGTAGAATTGTGCTCATTTTTTACAATCTTTTCTCAATAGCTTGATATAAAATTTATAATTTCAACTCAGCACCATAACAAAGCTTACGAATAGCATTGATACTAATGTGCACTGAAATTTATTGTATTTTCACATGTTATAAACATTCACATAAAATAAAAAAAGAAACTTTCAGGAGCTGTGATTTTGTTAATATAAATTTTTAAAGGTCGTAAAAAGCAAAAATAATTAACACTGCTTTAGTTTTATTTAATCAAATGTCGTTTCAGTAGCTTTAACGACGTTCTTATTTTGAAGTAATAAAGTGCAACCTAATTAAGAAGTTACTCTGCAACTGCCGATGGAAAGAACATTTATTAACTATAGCTTTCAATAGATATAAACTATAACACCAACGTAAATGGGGTTTCTTCTAAAAATTTACATCGTCTCAAACTTCCTTTTGACATTATAATGCATAGACTAAGTTTTTACTTGACTAAAAGATTAGTTGACATAAAGAAGAGCTTTATTACGAAGTATTGCTAACCAACAAGTTAAACTAATAATAAAGCACACATAATATAAGAGGTAGCTTTCACTTGAAGCTTATCCAAATGGCAATAAGTAACACAAAATCTTAACTCGATCCTGTTGTCTCGGATGTGGTGAAAATTTTGCCCTGGTCGTTAAATTTCTGATACACAAAAAGCCTACAACTTTAAGTCTTGACCATCACTTCCGCCAAAAAATGTTAGGTACTTACTTAATATTTTATCATTTTAAATGAGACCATTACCGCTCATGATGAATATCTTAAGACGCTTTCAGCAGTAAACCGAAGCTGTTCATCCACAGCTACCGGGATATGCCGCAGAAATCACACGTTTTATAGTCTTTCGTAAAGCCAAGCAATTTTTCAGAGTTGAAAGCTAGGATTTTATTTATAAGTGAAGATTTTTTTCAAAGTATATAAATATACGGAATATGTGTTGTTTTTGAACTGTCTCATGCGGTTGTTAAACATGCAAAAATTTAATATTAAAAAAAGAATCCGTAAATTAAAGG